>JBBBDQ010000329.1:1985000-2012500 GCA_037127315.1 Ascarosepion bandense | reverse complement strand
CTGAAATGTGGTTCTACAGAAAGATGATGAGGATATCATGTGAGCAATGACGAGGTTTTGGAAAGGATGGAAATGAAAAGAAAATTAATAGTGAGCATCAGGAAGAGACAACTGAAGTTTCTGAGACTTGCAATGAGGAAGGTGGACTTGGAGAACCTGATACTGACAGACCAGAAGAACTTCTACGAGGGTCATTCAATAAATGAGGTGAATTTTTTGGTATAAGGACTTCTACGAGGGTCATTCAATAAATAAGGTGAATTTTTCTGTATAAGGACTTCTACGAGGGTCATTCAATAAATAAGGTGAATGTGTCGGTATAAGGACTTCTACGAGGGTCATTCAATAAATAATTTGAATTTTTCGGTATAAGGACTTCTACGAGGTTCATTCAATAAATAAGGTGAATTTTTCTGTATAAGGACTTCTACGAGGGTCATTCAATAAATAAGGTAAATGTGTCGGTATAAGGACTTCTACGAGGGTCATTCAATAAATAATTTGAATTTTTCTGTATAAGGACTTCTACGAGGGTCATTCAATAAATAAGGTGAATTTTTCATTATAAGGACTTCTACGAGGAACATTCAATAAATGAGGTGAATTTTTTGGTATAAGGTCTTCTACGAGGGTCATTCAATAAATAAGGTGAATTTTTCTGTATAAGGACTTCTACGAGGGTCATTCAATAAATAAGGTGAATTTTTCTGTATAAGGACTTCTACGAGGGTCATTCAATAAATAAGGTGAATGTGTCGGTATAAGGACTTCTACGAGGGTCATTCAATAAATAATTTGAATTTTTCGGTATAAGGACTTCTACGAGGGTCATTCAATAAATAAGTTGAATTTTTCTGTATAAGGACTTCTACGAGGTTCATTCAATAAATAAGGTGAATGTGTCGGTATAAGGACTTCTACGAGGGTCATTCAATAAATAATTTGAATTTTTCGGTATAAGGACTTCTACGAGGGTCATTCAATAAATAAGTTGAATTTTTCTGTATAAGGACTTCTACGAGGGTCATTCAATAAATAAGGTGAATTTTTCTGTATAAGGACTTCTACGAGGGTCATTCAATAAATAAGGTGAATGTGTCGGTATAAGGACTTCTACGAGGGTCATTCAATAAATAATTTGAATTTTTCGGTATAAGGACTTCTACGAGGGTCATTCAATAAATAAGGTGAATTTTTCTGTATAAGGACTTCTACGAGGTTCATTCAATAAATAAGGTGAATGTGTCGGTATAAGGACTTCTACGAGGGTCATTCAATAAATAATTTGAATTTTTCGGTATAAGGACTTCTACGAGGGTCATTCAATAAATAAGTTGAATTTTTCTGTATAAGGACTTCTATATGAAAATAATACAGAAATTACTAGGTTTCTACCACAAGTGGTGTCTTAAACACTCGTGGTAGAAACCTAGGTAGCGACATAACTCTTTTAAAAATGGAAAATATTCAAAAGTTCTACAATTTAATTGTATTGAACAATTTTTAATACAAATGTGCACTGGTCTAACCCTATTATGACAAAAAACTAAGTATTGAACAATATATATATAAACACACAGATACATAAGTACACAACGGTTTTTATTATAATAAAGAGAATACTGTTTCTAAAGAGATATCTCATGGCGTTTGTAACAAAACCCTAGCGTGTTAAGAATTTAAAATTTGATGTCTGAAAGTATAAATTAGCTTTCGCTCTTTCAGAAATAGGATAAATATGAAATCTGATAAAACTTGTAAATATCTGATCTCCTGATGCACGTTTTAATACAAAATTCAATATTTTCCTGTGTTTTAGTACTTTACTCAGCTTCTGAAACGCGTCCTTCTCCGGATCTCTGTGTCGCATTTTCCATCTCCTGTTAGATCACTTCCTAGGCATTTGAATTTTTGTACTTGCTTAATTCACTTTAATTTTTTCTTTTCTTTTTTTTTTTTTGGAAATATTTCAGTCGTTCTACAGATTGTTATCAATTTAACACGCGATGAAAACTGACTCTACAGTAGCTTAAAAAAGGCTTTGTTGGAGGTTGTCTGGTAGACCATATTTCCAGGTTACATCCATTTCAAACAGGGCGGTCCAGGTTTCAACAATACGATGCTTCACACTTTCTTCTTCTTCTTCTATGTGCCCTCTCCCTTCAGGACGTAGGCGATCATGGCTTTCCACGTCTCCCACTCCTTCGTGGCTCTTAGCACGCTTTCTCATATTACACCACCCAAATCCCACTCTGCCATCCACTAGCTAAAGCCCATAAATCTAGAATATAAATGTATAGAAACTAGCAGGGCCACAAAATTAGGGATCAGTTTATATATTAATTATAATATAGAATTGATCCCCTACCTTATAACCACATTATAATTTCTTATAAACAGTTGGCATATATATTCTTCTTCTATGTGCCCTGTCCTTTCAGGACGTAGACGATCATGGCTTTCCACGTCTCCCTCTCCCTGGTGGCTCTCAATATGTTTTCTCCTGTTACTCTCCGCAACCCCTGTTCCGTCATCCACCTGATCAGACCCTCCAAATATGTTATCCGCTGCCTTCCTCTGTCTCTTTTTCCTTCGATCTGGCCTGTCAATATCAGGTTCTCCAAGCTCTCCTTCCTTATTGCATGTTCCAGGAACTTTAGTTGTCTCTTCCTGATGCTCACTATTAATTTCCATTTTGTTGCCATTCTTTCCAACACCTCATCGTTGCTTGCACGTTCAGTCAACGATATCCGCAGCATCCTTCTGTAGAACCACATTTCCTCTGCTTCCAGTTTTGTCCTCATTTTCGATGATATTGTCCAGCATTCACTGCCGTATTGAAGAACTGACACATAGCAATTCAGCACTCTTTTCTTTGTTTCTAGTGAAATTTTCCTGTGTTTTAGTACTTTACTCAGCTTCTGAAACGCGTCCTTCTCCGGATCTCTGTGTCGCATTTTCAATCTCCTGTTAGAACACTTCCTAGGCATTTGAATTTTTGTACTTGCTTAATTCTAGTATCCCTTCCATGTATTTAGCATTTTGGGTTACACCTTTTGCTGATGACCATGCATTTCACTGCCTGGAAACTAACTAAAACTCTTGCATCTAAGCTTGATGGAATCGACACTCAGATGCTGTGAGCTATACTTAATGTTGTGGGTTCTCCCTTTTCATAAAGATAGACTCGTCCAGAGTATACTTATACTACTACTATAGAAGAGAAACTTGAGAATTCTGCGTTTTCTCGCGGTAGTTCCTTTGACACAGTCAGCTTTCTGCCTTCGGGCGGAGAGCATTAACCCAGTCGTGGCTCCGCGGAACGGTAGAGCCACGAATAAGTAAAAATTAGACAGATATTTTTGGCTGGGCTATATGGCCCGGAGAATTCACGTTAAAAAGGCCTTGTGCCACATTTTGCTTTAGTGGGGTGGGGAATAAATAGTGAATACCGCGTTTTTCACAGAGAGTTAACCGGAGAATACGAGAGTCCAGAGAGAGATTAGCAGTCAGTACACAGTACCTCATAGTAGCTCTGTGCTCCACTCATCAAGAAGATTATTACGCCGTACCCGTCAGCTTCCGACGCGGACATACTCAATATACTACGGCTTCAGTTCAGAGACTTGTACATATACTTTTTACGAACCCATATTCCTAGACTACTAATCTTCATTCAAGTCTGTATACTTACGTTAATACACTTATTTCCTATCTCAATTACTGGTCATTGTTCATTTATTTGTGCGGACCCCGTTCCCGGGATTCACAAAACTAAACATCTCTTGGAGACAGCATCTAACTAACTCTCAAATCTATGCACTCATCCCTGATATTACTACAATTATAGGCAAGCGCAGAATGCACTTTGAAGGACACTGCTGAGGGGCAAAACAAGAACTTCGTGTGACCTACTGCTCTGGACACCTAGCCGTGGTGCGAGACGGCTTGGTCTCCCAGTAGGCGCCTATACTGACCAGTTATGACACAGAATGTCTCTCGAATGCTCTTCCGAACTTGATGCGGAACCATGAGTCTTGGTGTGATAGACGCATGAATATTCCAGCTACCTCGACCGAATTAATAGACAGACAGGTCATATTATTATTATATGTAAAACTCCAATCCTTATTCACATGAAATTCAGAATACTTTTACTGTGAAACCAATAAATTGTAAACGCAAATTCTACTCCACAGCTTCTTTTCTCGCACTTCCCGCCTGTGGAATTCCCTTCCATTTACTTGCTTCACCGACAGCTACATTCTCCAAGAATTTAAATGTAAAGTCAATAGTCATCTCCTATCTCACTAACCTGCATCCTCTCTCTCATGCTTCTTTCGCCATCCACTCTACTCTCATCAGTATACTCATCCTTTTCTTACCCACTTCCTGACACCCTCTATAACCTGTCACTCTTTATTATAACTTTCCTCCTATGTAACCCCCGGCAAAACAGTGGCAGTAAAATACCTTGCTTGGGGCGATATGATTATAAAAAAATCCTACGATTCTTTCTTTTTTCTTTTTCTTTTTTCTTCTTTCTTTCTTTCTTTCTTTCTTTCTTTCTTTCTTTCTTTCAATCATACGATTCTTTTTTCTTTCTCTTTCTCTCTTTTTTTCTCTCTTACTTTTTCTTTATTTATCCTCTCTCCCATGTTACTTTCTCTGTACACTCCACTCTCATCAGTATTTTCATCCTTTTCTTGCCCACTTCCTGACACCACTACAACCTAGCAGTCTTTCTATGTAACACCCTGCAAAACAGTGGCAATAAAATGATTTGCTTGGGGCGATATGATTATAAAAAAACGTCATTAAGACTATATTTTATGCTTTAATTAAATAAAGAGCAACATATTTTAACAGAATGAAAATTTAGTCTTCTCTTAAAATCACGAATGTTTTTATCTCTACCGGGATGGCAGTTTTTCCTTTTTTTTTTTTTTTTTTGTTGTTGTTGTAAACGAAGATTCCTTGGACGTTCTTCTAAAATAAGTGTTTGGCGTCACTTTTTCAAACGACCTGAACTGGAACGACTACATCGAATCTATCGCTGCATCAACTGCGAGGAAGTTTAGGCTTTCGAAAAAATCGATCTTGCTCATTTATAAATCTGCCATTCGTCAGTGCATTAAATATTCGCCTCCTCGGCCTTACCCTCTCCCCAGACCTCAAATGGAACCGAGCAATACACTACGCCTCCTCGGCCTTACCCTCTCCTCAGATCTCAAATGGAACCGAGCAATACACTACGCCTCCTCGGCCTTACCCTCTCCTCAGCCCTCAAATGGAACCGAGCAATACACTACGCCTCCTCGGCCTTACCCTCTCCTCAGACCTCAAATGGAACCGAGCAATACACTACGCCTCCTCGGCCTTACCCTCTCCTCAGACCTCAAATGGAACCGAGCAATACACTACGCCTCCTCGGCCTTACCCTCTCCTCAGCACTCAAATGGAACCGAGCAATACACTACGCCTCCTCGGCCTTACCCTCTCCTCAGCCCTCAAATGGAACCGAGCAATACACTACGCCTCCTCGGCCTTACCCTCTCCTCAGACCTCAAATGGAACCGAGCAATACACTACGCCTCCTCGGCCTTACCCTCTCCTCAGACCTCAAATGGAACCGAGCAATACACTACGCCTCCTCGACCTTACCCTCTCCTCAGATCTCAAATGGAACCGAGCAATACACTACGCCTCCTCGGCCTTACCCTCTCCTCAGACCTCAAATGGAACCGAACAATACACTACGCCTTCTCGGCCTTACCCTCTCCTCAGACCTCAAATGGAACCGAGTAATACACTACTCCTCCTCGGCCTTACCTTCTCCTCAGACCTCAAATGAAACCGAGCAATACACTACGCCTCCTTGGCCTTAACCTCTTCTCAGACCTCAAATGGAACCGAGCAATACACTACGCCTCCTCGGCCTTACCCTCTCCCCAGACCTCAAATGGAACCGAGCAATACACTACGCCTCCTCGGCCTTACCCTCTCCTCAGCCCTCAAATGGAACCGAGCAATACACTACGCCTCCTCGGCCTTACCCTCTTCTCAGACCTCAAATGGAACCGAGCAATACACTACGCCTCCTCGGCCTTACCCTCTCCTCAGACCTCAAATGGAACCACTATTTGAATCCATAGCTAAATCTACTGCTAAGAATGTTGGGTCACTATGTCGATCCAAGATGTTTTTTCCGCACAAATCCATCCTGCATATATACAAGTCAACCATCCGTCCGTGCATGGAGTACAGCTGCCATTTATGGTCAGGCGCCCCTGCCGTTCTCCGCAGTGTTCTCGACAGGCTCCAAAGGAGAGTCTGTAATGTGATAGGTACTGATCTGGCGGCTCGACTACAGCCACTTCCCCACCGACGAGATGTGGCCTCCCTTTGTCTGTTCTATAAATACTTTCATGGCTTCTGCTCCAACTAAGTCACTGATGCCTCCTCAACAGGTGTTTACTCGTGCAACCACCTGGCAACTGGGTCCCACCCATTCACAGTCAGGTTAGCCAAATGCAGACGACAATTCTACTCTTGCAGCTTCTTCTCTCGCACTTCCCGCCTGTGGAACTCGCTCCCATAATCTGGCTTTCCTGACGGCTACAACCTCCAGAAATTTATATGCAAAGTCAATACTCATCTATTAACCACTGGACTCTAGCTCTCTCCCCACCCCCGTATATCCTTCCCTTTCTCTCCACCTATGTATCTGTAATCACACCTGCATTCTGAGCTTTCTATTGCTCCTTTCTAACTAGTTTGTACTCCTCACTCTTTTCCTAATTAATCTTTTTACAGTTATGTAGCCCCCCGCTCATCAGTGGCATTTCTGCCTTGCTCGGGGTGAAATGATTAAAAAAAAATATCCGGTCGGGGGCTCCTGGAGGTCTTGAGAAAATCTAAAGAAAAATTTGCAATGTAATCGGTCCAGACTTCAGTCACTTTCTCACCGACGTGACGTGGCTTCCCTCTGTCTTTTCTAAAAATATTTTCATGGCTAATGTTTTGATGAATCTATTTTACCAAGGTACCTCGTCCACGTGAATTTAAGCTTGTTACGAAAGAGCCGAGTTCGAAATCCAGTTGAATTTCTTGTATTCACTTACGAACAAATAACATTGGGAAAGTTATTAATCCGTCTTTTCTCTCCAGTTATGGGTTAAATAATAGGACAGATTGGGTTCTGTAGATTTGGCTGGCAACCAGTCTACTGCAGAAAGCAATGGCAACCTAGTGCAGGAAAATCTTCTACCCAGTCAGTCATGTCTCTTTTGAGACATGATCGCCCAAAATGTGTATCAGATATGGTGCTTAACTGACTGACTGAATATATAGTTAGAAACATAGTTAAGGCTTCTACTGGGCATAAAGTGGGGGATTAGCCTTATATTGTTATGAAGTAATAAATTAATCTCCTATTAATTACAACTTAATAATATAATATATCTCTTCCCTTCTAGTTATGAGTCAAATAACAGGACAGATTGGGTTCTATAGCCTTGGCTGGCAACCAGTCTACCAGAGTAAGTAATGGCAACCGACTGTGGGATAATCTTCTGCCCAGTCAGTCATATCTCTTTCGAGACATGATCGCCCAAAGCGTGTATCACATATGGAACTTAACTGACTGACTGAATATAATATTTGAAAACATGATTAAGGCATCTACTGGGCATAAAGTGGGGATCAGTTTTATATTGTAATGAAGTAATAAACTAATCCCCCGCCTATTACAACATAATAATATAATACATCTCTTCCCTTCTAGCTATGAGTCAAATAAAGAACAAATTGGATTCTATAGTCTTGGCTGGCAACCAGTCTACCGCAGAAAGTAATGGCAACCTACTGCTGGATAATCTTCTGCCCAGTCAGTCATGTCTCTTTCGAGACATGGTCGCCCAAGGCGTGTATCACGTATGGCACTTAACTGACTCACTGACTAAATTGGCATCTAGTTCTCGGCCTTTTGTCGTTGAAATAGTTAAATGTAACCCACTCTTCTACTCGAATAGCTACTTTTCTCGCAATTCCTGACTGTGGAATTTCCATTTGTTTACTTGCTTTGCTGAATCTCTAAAAAATGAAAATTCAACGTCAGTTGCCATATTCTATCTTCTTGAATCCCGTTCACCTTCTTCATTACCACATGTATTGTTTCTCTCACTGTAACCCCATGCGCACCAGTGGCGGTGCGGCTTTGCTATGGGTGCATTGATTAAAAAGAAAAAAAAACAGATTACGGTTAATAACAACAGAGAAAAGCCGTGTAAATTTTATCTAAAATAACTCCGGAAAACGTTGTAATTCCGATCTACACAAGGATGAAATTTGAGAAAGAGAGAATTTTATTACATCGACATATATCTTCATATAGCCATACACACACGCGCGCGCGAACAGAGAGAGAGAGAGAGAGAGAGCGACAGAAAGAGACAGATAGAGATACAGAGAAGTTCATATTCTAGTGATACACACCTATAGATATCTTCACCGATATACCCGCTCAAATACACGCTTAGTCACACACAAACACACACATACACTAACGGTCATAATTACGAAGCACCCCAGTTTTTTTAAGAAATAATGTATTTTATACTATTTTTAATATTTATTGCCAAATTCATAAGTCTAAATAAAAAATAGAATGTTTCATTTGTTATTATTACAAAATTTTACAAGGCAAGGAAGCAAAGATGAATTCGTCTGAATCATCATAAATTTTCTTCATTCTTTCACTGATGAAACTGAAACATAGATAATTATTAAATATTTATATATTCATTTGATGCACATGTTATTGTGCAGTATTAACAAAAGAACTATTTTATTTTTCATTTACAATTATTCACTTGGCAATAAATACTAAAAAATAGTATGAAAAACATCATTTTTTTAAACACAGGGGTGGCCTAATAATTATGGGTGGTAGGGTACATATTCTGGAGGTACACATCAGTAGATATCATTTCACACACGCTGCTGATACATACCAGTATGTATCTTCACACTTATAAACATACTAGCACTATAGCCCGGCGTTGCTCGGGTGTAATGAAAGCTTTAAAACTAATCCATGGTCCTGGAGCTCAGATTCTTTGGACGTTGGCACCAAAGACTTAAAAGCAATAGTTGTTTCCACTTAAAGCAAAACCGTAGACTGAAAGAAAAATGAATGGATGTAAGTCAAATTTTGATTTCCTGGTATTGATATCAAATAAGTTTTCTTCGTCGTAAACTGGAATTTGAAGCCTAAATAAGTCCTCTGAGTAAATGGTATCATGGCTGAGACTACGAACTACAATTATACCTACTTAGAGCCAAACCCGAAGCAAAAACTAAAATAAAAGGGCTGAAAAAAATACAGATATACAGGCAGATAGACAGACACACACACAAACATTTTGCCTTTTATATATATATATATATATTATCGATTTTCTGCACTATTGTAAGAACTGCAACCTTGAAACTTCTGAATATTGTTTCTTATGTCTTTGTCTATGAGTTAATCAAATGTGATTAATATCAGACCACTCCTTCCATAACCCGATTTTTTCGATTTTCGATATTTATCGGGGGTACCTCGACACAAAACCTAGCTAAGAACACTCGCAGACGTTTATAGTACAACTGTGTAAATTTTCAAGAAAATCGGTTCGACTGTTTTGGAATTTATAGGTAACGGATGCACACACACACACACACACACACACACACACACACAGGCAAAGTTCCATTTCTAAATAAGTTTAGATTCAAGTATTAAATGGCCATATTTTCAATTGATCACCGCCGGTTTTGATTTGCAGTCGAATAAGGTGTTATTTGGTGAGCTAATCTAAACGATGTGCGTTATTTGGTGAGCTAATCTAAACGATGTGCGTTGTGGTGCAGTGGATATCGGCTCGAAACGAGAAATCGGGGAGCCGAGTTCGAATTTCAGGTGAATTCATTGCATTTACTTACGCGCAAATACCATTGGGAAAGGTATTAATCCGTCTCTTCCTTCCAGTTATGTGTTAAATAACAGGACAGATTGGGTTTCTATAACATTGGCCGGCAACCAGTCTACCGCACACAGCAATGGCAACCTACTGCGGGATAATCTTCTGCCCAGTCAGTCATGTCTTTTTCGAGACATGTTCGCCAAAGCGTGTTTCATGTATGGCACTTAACTGACTGAATCTAAACGAGACTAGCAGTTCCAAATATGGAAAGTGCAAAGATATACCACTATCATGACTTGATATATATTTTGCCAATGTTAAAATATTTTACCGCTTAACAAAACCACTGAATAATTAATTGAACTATCTGAAAAACCATAACTACGAAATAAGCAAATATAGCGACGAAATGTCAAGTATAGCCAAAAGGTGTACAGCTAAACTGTATGTTTCTCAATATTAAAAGAAATCATCCAGCAATTACTCCGGAATTTACGAATGGTGTTAGGGTTAGGTTATGAAATAAGTTTTGTGTTTCAAAGGGTGAAACAAGAAAAAAAAAATAAAACGTGAAGATGGCATAGCAACAAACATTTTTAAAGATGCAAGCGAATATTTACAAATGAGATAAATACAATAATCACTGATTATACCTTTTAATTCTTGTCTCTTTGGAGTTCGTCAGTCATTGCTTCCTAAAGTTATTTCCTGTAAAAACTGTGAGTTGCCATGACTTTTTCGGAAAATCTTGGAGTGAGTAGTCTTCGTTCTACCCTCTCTATTTTGTTGTCCTTGAAAAAAAAATAGAACCTAAAATATGATTAAATAAAGAATAAGTAAAATAAATATTTATGAATTTCATATACTTCGCTATTTCTAAAGTACATTCCGAAACATGTCGAATTTATAAAGGTCTTCCTTGTTTTTTATTCAACCATTAATCTATATTTTCAAGTTATCATAAGATCACCGACTATTTACCATATCTACAGGAAGAAGAGACGAATTCATACGTCTCCTAAGAGAATTATAACGAAGAAAGCTGCCTTAGCTGAACTTGGAACCTATTTACCAAAACTAGCAAACGCAGTTCGTAAATTTGTAATGCGGTTCTAAAACGTCACACACTGTTATCGTTGCTTAGCAAAGTTTTATGTCAACACAAGATAAAATCGTCTTTGATGGGAGATGTTTTTATGTTAACGTCCCTGTAACCTTTCTAAAGATGGATCATGTGAGCCGAAAGCTTAGAAACAACTTTTTAAAAAATATTCAAATGTTGGATAATTTTGTATTTATTTTCACCTGAAATTAAAACCAAAATACGATGTTTAGAACGGCTCATGATAAAACATAATAAACATTCATTGTTTCTTATATTTAACAGTATATGTTTAGAAAATTATCTGCTGCCTCGATACACTATATATAGCCATCCGCAGACAGACCCGCCTCGCTGTATTGTGATCATCAGCACGGTTAGACAGCCGATTGCATTTTACCCAGCATTGAAACCCGACCGAATTGGCGTCTACGGTCGCTCGGTAGAAAGAGGCAGACTTTTTAGCGTGTATATTTTCATTATACACGCCCAATAGCTGAGAGTGTTACAATTCATTGCTGAATGAACGATGCGTAGATGCCAGAGTAGCTACTGTTTTTCAATGTCTACCATTCTTCCAGAGTGCTCAATCAAGGTGTGAGAGCGTAGTCATATATATATATATATATATATATATACATACTGTCATCTGCTATTTAGAATTCATTAGCGAATTCGAAAGAAGTTATAAGGACGCTTTTACTGAGAATCAGTTAGAAGCAGTTGAAATTCCTACGCTAAATAATGACGAAAGAAGACTTTAAAATTTGATCATTCGTAGAACATAGGAAGAGAGAGTGCAACCTGCCTAACGAGGTTGTGTAAATGGATGGAAGAATAGGGACTGGGCGGGATAGCATGGCGGGAAACATTGCTAAGAGCTACAAACCGTAGGAAGCGGTTGTGAGCCATAATTACCTACGTGCTGAAGCTACACACGGGAGGACAACTGAATTACACCCCAACGTACACAGATAAAGATTGGAATAGAAGTGAATCGCTCGGATAGGATTTCTCCTAAACCAGTAGTTCTTCTTCACCTTTTCTTTCACAGTGTCTCTTTTCAGATATTTATGCCGGCTGGCATCTTCTATACTAAAATTGCAATGGTTAATCGAGCAGTGCTAAGGCAATAACATTAATGACACGCGTTCATCACCGGAAGTAAGCGACAGCAGGAAAGGGCAAACGGTGGTCATCACGCCGATCCGTTAAAGTTGGCAGACTTCGGCATGAAGTACTTACGGCCACGTCACATTGAAACTCTGGTTCCCGTACGATCATATAAGTTAAGCAACATCGAGCCTGGTCAGTACCGAAATGAATGACCGCTTAAGAATACCAAGTATAGAAAGCTTGGATATTCTCTTGGTGTAATGGAGAATAGCTTGGCGTTTTTCATCAGAGAGCCGAGTTTTAATTCCAGTTGGGTTCGTTGTATTCATTTCCGCGCAAATACATTTGAGAAAGGTATGAATCCACCCCTTATTCTCCCAACTCAGGGTGAATTAGGAAGTTTTGTATCACTAAAACTATTATTATCTCTAAAAGATTTTTTTATAATCATATTGCCCCAAGGAAGTCATTTTACTTCCACTGTTTTGCAGAGGGTTACATAGGAGTAAAGTTATGAGAAAGACAGGTTATAGGGGGTGTCAGGAAGTGCGTAAGAGAAGGATAAGAATACCGATGAGAGCGGGGTATAAGGAAAAAGGAGCATGAGAGAGAGGATGCAGGTTAGTGAGATAGGAGATGAACTATTGACTTTACATTTAAATTCTTGGACATTTTATCTATCTATCTATCTATCTATCTATCTATCGCCCCAAGCAAGGCATTTTATTGCCACAATTGTTTAGGGGTTTCCTAGAAGAAAAGTTATGTGAAAGAGTGACTGGTTATAGGGGGTGACAGGAAGTGGGTACGAGAAGCATTAGAATACTTATGAGAGTGAATTGTTTTTTAATCATATCACTCCGAGCAAGGCGGTAAGGCCACTGGTGTGCAGGGGGCTACGTAAGAGTGAATAGATTGGAAAAGAGAAAGCCAGAAAACACATCCTAAACAGGGAACAAAGGATGAGCCTCTTCACCTGTTCAATAGACGTGGGTGGAATGTAAGAAGAAAAGAGCATGAGAGAGAGGATGCAGGTTAGTGAGATAGGAGATGACTATTGACTTTACATTTAAATTTTTGGAGATTGTAGCTGTCGGGGAAACAAGTAAACGGAAGGGAATTCCACGGGCAGGAAATGCGAGAAAAGAAGCTGATGGAAGAGAATTTGCGTTTACATCTTATTGGTTTCACAGTAAAAGGGTGGGACCCAGTTGCTAATCTTGTGGCTCGAGGAAATTCATATATAGGGTGTACCAGTGAGCTAAGTTCATCGGAGCAGAAGCCGTGAAAGTATTTGTAGAAGAGACACAGGGAAGCCACATTGCGCTGGTGAGATATTGACTGCCAAGTCGGGATCGATCACATTACAGATTCTCCGTTGGGATTTTGTCAAGGGCCCCTAGGTGAATAGCTGGAGCACCCGACCAGATATGGCAGCAGTATTCAATGCACGGGTGGATGGTAGATTTATATATGTGCTGGATTGTTTCAGACAGAAAAAACTTCCTAGCCCTACACAGAGAACTGATTTTCTTAGCAGAAGATTTAGCTATGGATTCGATATGGTCGTTCCACTTGAGGTCTGTTGTGAGAGTTGGATATAAAATAAATTTGCGAAAAAATAAATAAATTTCAATACGAAATAATCCATATAGGTTTCAAGAACCAACCAACTTTGATCTCGCAAGATTTTGCTCCATACAAGTGAACACAGCAAACCGGACCGCAATTTGAACCCGTTTCGCCGGTTACAATTTTGTTGTGCCTTATCGTTACCTTACCAAATATCCAAGAATATAATGGATCTGTTTAAATTACTGCATTTCTATACTTTGTCACCGAATACCTGCAGCCATGGCCGTATCTGACTACCGGGCACACCGGGCACGGGTCCGGGCCGATCCGTGCAATCATAGTGAATATCCGGACAAGGAAAAATGTCTTTGTCAGAAATCATACTAAACAATTCACGAAGAAAGAAAGAAAGAAAGAAAGAAAGAAAGAAAGAAAGAAAAACGAAGAAAACATCCGAATGAACGCAGTAAAAATCTATTTGTTTGTTTATTAATTTTCGGAGAAAAGACTGGTTATACTCAGAAAGTCCAAACACGACTTCCTTCTTTCGTTCACGTTCTGTGCCTAATTTCCATTGGAATGGCCGAAAAAATCCGCCAAAATCATAGTTTCTGGAATCGGATGACACTGATGACGTCATCACATTGTCAACTAATAAATCTGGGCAATTTTCTCTGTGCCCGGTGCTGTTTTTTTTATTTTATTTTATTTTATTTTATTTTTTTTGCAGCCTACTTGAGAGTTCACAGTGACCTAACCCATCACTGCCCACAACATTGACAATTACGGATCATCTCGTTTTGGGTGTGTAAATGTGAATCATTTACACCCTGAAAATGCTATGAGGAAAAAAGTTAATGCAGGATTGTTAGGAAAGCATATTCTTGTAAATAACTAATGATAGATAAAAATATTCAGAGTTGAACATACGAACAGTTTTTGCCCATACCAGATCCAAACTTCCGTTATCTTATCCCAAAACGAGAAAAGTACTAAAACCTAGTTTTAACCCGTAAAAGTTTCACGACTTTCTTATTTGAAACTAGCTGTACCCTGCCACGCGTTACTGTGGCTCAGTTTGGTTAAATCGAAAAAAAAAGAAGAAATTTATTTACTAAACTATCGAAATAAATGGGATATCGATAATAATTCGTTGAAAAAAATGACTAGAATTTTTTTTAAAAAGGGAAGGGATTTCTGTTGTTTACGCCCGCCAAAATAGAAATAATAATAATAATAGGTCTTATTCAGCTGGAATTGTCATACAAGACAACAACTATTGGCTTACTAACATACATAGAAACAACAAAGGATTGGATGATACAATTAGTAAGGCAACATGAAGAAAGAAAGAAAAAATATTCAATAATAAAAGAAGGCAGTAAATTCAAACAAGATTTACAGTTAGTAGATTCTGTAGAAAAGCAGAACGGAAGCCAAGAGCCGGCTATTGCGGCAAAGAATATGAAAATGAAAGCCAAAGATAAAGCTCTTCAGCAGATGAAACAGCGCTGGCAAGACAAACCTCTGCATGGCCAATATCCAGAACGTGCCAATAAATCCAATGTTGACAAAGTTAATACTCATCGATGGTTACGTGCATCTGGATTAAAGTCTGAAACTGAAGGCTTTATTCTTGCAGCACAAGACCAAAGTCTTTTCACGAGAAACTTTCAGGCAAATATTATGCATAATAATATGGATCCAAAATGAAGGTTTTGTGATAAACACCAAGAAACAATAGACCACCTAATCTCAGGCTGTTCTGTGCTTGCCCCAAATGAATATAAAAATCGCCACGATAGAGTTGGGCAATATTTACATTGGGCAATATGCAAACATTATGGAAAAGCTGTAGGCAAACACTGGTATGAACATCACCCAGCACCGGTTACAGAAATAGAAAATGTAACCATTCTATGGGATTACACCATCTACACAGACAGAAAAATTGAAGCAAACAGGCCAGATATTATTGTTAAAAACCAGAAGGAGAAAACTTGTCTATTAATTGATATGGCTTGTCCAGCGGATTGTAACATAGCAATCAAGGAATTTGAAAAACTGTCAAAATATAAAGACCTGGAAATTGAAATAGAAAAAATGTGGAAATTGAAAACAAGAGTTGTGCCAGTGATAGTAGGTGTACTTGGAATGATAAAAAATGGAACAAAACAACACATTGAAAGAATCCCTGGAAACCCCAGCTTAAGAGATATACAAAAAATTGTCTTATTAAGTACAGCCCACACACTAAGGAAAACTTTATCTATGTAATGCTGGAGATGATAGGGAAGATAGAAAAACATGAAATGGAGTCATAACAACACGCCACTACCTGCCTTAGGTCTCCCCGCAGACTTGGTTGGTAGTGAGACCAAAGCAGAAATCGAAATATGATGAAAAAATGACATAATAATAATAATAATAATAATAATAATAAAAGGCTTTGTTTACCTTAAATGTGCAGTTTTCCTATGTTTTTTATGAAATAACAAAGTTGTCTGTAAAAGCGTCTGTATTGAAAATGAAAGTTTTTTCGATTCGGCTCTCATCCGCTCAACTAGATTTGCAAAATATGTATTTCTTAATATAGTAATATTTTTTACAATAAGATCTATATAAAAAGGCTGGAGAAGGCTGGAGCGTACAACGGCCGAAACGTCGGACAAATGGTAACAAAGATGTGGATAATAGTTCGAATAATGTAAATACTATAAATATTACCTCATCTCAAAAATATAGTCAAATAGAATGATCTATTATTAAACGTCGTACAAATGGCAACAAAGATGAGGACAATAGTTCGAATAATGTAAATACTGTAAATATTACCTCATCTCAGAAATATAGACAAATAAAATGATCTATTATTAAACGTTGCATAAATGGCAACAAAGATGAGGACAATAGTTCGAATAATGTAAATACTGTAAATATTACCTCATCTCAGAAATATAGACAAATAGAATGATCTATTATTAAACGTCGTACAAATGGCAACAAAGATGAGGACAATAGTTCGAATAATGTAAATACTGTAAATATTACCTCATCTCAGAAATATAGACAAATAGAATGATCTATTATTAAACGTCGTACAAACGGCAACAAAGATGAGGACAATAGTTCGAATAATGTAAATACTGTAAATATTACCTCATCTCAGAAATATAGACAAATAGACTGATCTATTATTAAACGTCGTACAAACGGCAACAAAGATGAGGACAATAGTTCGAATAATGTAAATACTGTAAATATTACCTCATCTCAGAAATATAGACAAATAGAATGATCTATTATTAAACGTTGCATAAATGGCAACAAAGATGAGGACAATAGTTCGAATAATGTAAATACTGTAAATATTACCTCATCTCAGAAATATAGACAAATAGAATGATCTATTATTAAACGTCGTACAAATGGCAACAAAGATGAGGACAATCGTCCGAATAATGTAAATATTGTAAATACTACCTCATCTCAGAAACATAGACGAATACTAGTGGAAAGAAGACTTGAAAATGTTATAAACAACAGGACATATTGACGGACAAAGGGTGCCCATGTATAACTTACGAGTTTGTGTAAAGGGATGGAGCTACATGATCAGTCTACCTAACGAAATTATGTAATTGGATGACAGTACAAAGACTAACAAGGATGGAAATGTGAGAAACATTGCATTAAGATAAAACAGACAAGAATATTTAAAGTTTTAGAAACCACGAAAAATAGCATATATATCAGTCAGTCAGTTAGTTAATTGCTGCACCTGATTCACGCTTGGCGATCATGTCTCGAAAGAGACATGAATGACTAGGCAGATGATTTTCCTACAGTAGGTTGCCATTACTTTCTGCGGTAGACTGGTTGCTAATCAAGGCTATCGAACCCTATCTGTCCTGTTATTTGACTCATAGCTAGAGGGGGAAGAGATGTATTATATTATTAAGTAGTAATTAGTCGGAGATCAGTTTATTACTTCATAACAATATAAAGCTAATCCCCCACTTTATGCCCAGTAGAAGCCTTAACCATGTTTCCCACTATATATTCAGTCAGTCATTTAAGCACCATACCTGATACACCTTTTGGGCGATCATGTCTAGAAAGAGATATGACTGACTGGGCAGAAGATTTTCCTTCAGTAGTTTGCCATTGCTTTCTGCAGTAGACCATTTGCCAATCAAGGTTATAGAACACAATCTGTCCGGTTATTTGACTCATAGCTAGAGGGGGAAGAGATGTATTTTATTATTAAGCAGTAATTAGTGGGGGATCAGTTTATTACTTAATAGCAGTATAAAACTGATCCTTCACTTTATATCAATAGAAGCCTTCATCATGTTTCTAATTATTATATTCAGTCAGTCAGTTAAGCACCATACGTGATACACGCTTTGGACGATCATGTCTCGAAAGAGACATAACTGACTGGGCAGAAGATTTTTCCACACTAGGTTGCCACTGCTTTCTGCGGTAGACTGGTTGCCAACCAAGGCTATAGAGCACAATCTGACCTGCCATTCAACCTATAGCAGGGGGAGAGGAGATAGATTAATACCTTTTCGATGGGTATTTGTTCGTAAGTGAATGAAACCAATTTGGCTGAAATTCGAACTCGCCTCTCCGATATCTCATTCCGAGCTGATATCCAATACACCACAACGCATACCCATTATATAGCTTATAGAGAATACGCGAATAATCTGTATTCATATGGCGTAATACGATAGAGACAAATGAATATCTTTCGAAAAAAGGGACACATTCATTTATTCAGATTTGAACGCACACACAGATACAACCATTCTGTGCACTAATGGGTTTGTTATCTCCAAACCCTACACACGGACACAAATGAAGATAAACTTTAAACAGTTTGTTTTCTTTTTATTGGGCCAATCTTCCCTATTACGTTTTCACTAAAAGAATCTGTGAAATTATGAAAAAAAAAGCTTGAATTCATGTTTGTTAATATTTATAACATTAAATCTGAAAAAAGAAATTAAAAATACAAGCGTGAAATCAAAACCTTAATAGCAGAGTTTAACAATAATTTCCTTCGATGAACATCGTACGAGCAATTAAATAACGATCCTTAAAGATATAAAACAATTTCATATTATTATTTAAGTTGTTTTAGACTCTTAAACTCATTAGTAGATCAGCACCACCAACGAAACACCCCCAACGCAACATCGCCAACTCAACTCTGCCGACTGAGCGTCAAAACAACTCAGGTCTGTGACAACTCAGGATTGACACAACTCAGTCCCAGATAAAAAAAAAAGTCTTCTATGGAAACAGAGGTAGAGTAGCGAGAGGCTTGCAACGGTCCGCCTGTTGAGAAAGGGAGAGCAAGAGGTAGAGTAGGGAGAGGCTGGCAACGGTCCGTCTGTTGAGAAAGGGAGAGCAAGAGGTAGAGTAGCGAGAGGCTTGCAACGGTCCGTCTGTTGAGAAAGGGAGAGAAAGAGTTAGAGTAGCGAGAGGCTTGCAACGGTCCGTCTGTTGAGAAAGGGAGAGCAAGAGGTAGAGTAGCGAGAGGCTTGCAACGGTCCGTCTGTTGAGAAAGGGAGAGCAAGAGGTAGAGTAGCGAGAGGCTTGCAACGGTTCGTCTGTTGAGAAAGGGAGAGCAAGAGGTAGAGTAGCGAGAGGCTTGCAACAGTCCGTCTGTTGAGAAAGGGAGAGCAAGAGGTAGAGTAGCGAGAGGCTTGCAACGGTTCGTCTGTTGATAAAGGGAGAGCAAGAGGTAGAGTAGCGAGAGGCTTGCAACGGTTCGTCTGTTGAGAAAGGGAGAGCAAGAGGTATAGTAGCGAGAGGCTTGCAACGGTCCGTCTGTTGAGAAAGGGAGAGCAAGAAGTAGAGTAGCGAGAGGCTTGCAACGGTCCGTCTGTTAAGAAAGGGAGAGCAAGAAGTAGAGTAGCGAGAGTCTTGCAACGGTCCATCTGTTGAGAAAGGGAGAGCAAGAGGTAGAGTAGCGAGAGGCTTGCAACGGTCCGTCTGTTGAGAAAGGGAGAGCAAGAAGTAGAGTAGCGAGAGGCTTGCAACGGTCCGTCTGTTAAGAAAGGGAGAGCAAGAGGTAGAGTAGCGAGAGTCTTGCAACGGTCCATCTGTTGAGAAAGGGAGAGCAAGAGGTAGAGTAGCGAGAGGCTTGCAACGGTCCGTCTGTTGAGAAAGGGAGAGCAAGAAGTAGAGTAGCGAGAGGCTTGCAACGGTCCGTCTGTTGAGAAAGGGAGAGCAAGAGTTAGAGTAGCGAGAGGCTTGCAACGGTCCGTCTGTTGAGAAAGGGAGAGCAAGAGGTAGAGTAGCGAGAGGCTTGCAACGGTCCGTCTGTTGAGAAAGGGAGAGCAAGAGGTAGAGTAGCGAGAGGCTTGCAACGGTCCGTCTGTTGAGAAAGGGAGAGCAAGAGGTAGAGTAGCGTGAGGCTTGCAACGGTCCGTCTGTTGAGAAAGGGAGAGCAAGAGGTAGAGTAGCGAGAGGCTTGCAACGGTCCGTCTGTTGAGAAAGGGAGAGCAAGAGAAAAAACAATTCATCACCTACAAAGACGCGAAGAGGCTTTAAAACTTTTTCAAAATTGGAAAGTGAAGACTGAGTATACTTAAACCCATATATAGCAGCATTACTCTATTTTCGAGCTAATCTGGTTCTTGTAACGGGAGAGTATAGCATAAAGATTCAGGTACTTAGTTGAACCGTACAAGGAACAGACCATTTTCCAGGATCTTTAACGATACGAGTTCCACTTGAGATCTGAGGTGAGTCCCAACAGGCATTCAAATCAAGAGTACCTCTACAGGGAACACTCGTTTATGACGACAGATGGAAATTAAAGGTCTGCTCAGTAATTATTGAATGTTACTAGTTTAGTTTTTGAGTTATTGTATGTTACCAGCCAGTTTTCCCCCATTGTATAAAGCTAAAAAAATATCTCATTTTATGATAATATTTAACATACCTTTTATCTCTATCTCTCAAAGTGTCCGTAACGTGTTACGCTAAAACTAAAGTGTTTAATTATCTGTTAGAAATTGCTGATATGACAGATGAATTGTCCTTCACAGCTGAATTCTCTGAATATTTAAATTTAGTTTACAATATGATTAACAACTTTTAAATCCCATTTTGACAGAGGATGAAAAGTGCGACATAGAGTTCCAAGGACGCATTTGCATGGTTAAAGATGCATTTTAAAAGCTAATCAGAATACTGAGAGACAGGAAAATCTCATTAGAAACAAAGAAAAGAATGCTGGATTGCTACGTGATATCTGTCCTTCTGTATGGAAGTGAATGCTGGACGATCTCATCAAGGATGAAGAAGAGGCTTGAGGCAGCAGAAATGTGGTTTTACAGGAGGATGCTGAGGATACCATGGACAGAGCATGTGCGCAACGATGAGGTGTTGGAATGGATGCAAACGAGAAGAAAACTGATTGCTAACTCTTACTCTGGTAGATTGGTTGCCAACCAAGGCTACATAACCTAGTCTGTCCTTTTATTTAACCATATTTGAGAAGAGAAGAGATGGATTCATACGTTTCTCAAAAGTATTAGCTCGTAAGTGAACGTAATAAACTCGACTGGAATTCGAACTCGGCTCTCCGATTCTTCAATCCGTGTCACTATACATTACTCCACCGTGACTTCAAAAAATGATCTGTTGTATATCGATCTGGGTAACCAACACGGAATTCTGAAGTCAGCCATTTATTTAATCTATATGGGTAAACGGTTCTCGTTCCATAGCCCATGTTTATGGATAATTCGTCTCGTTCGTATTACTCTTAAGTTATTATACGATCCTATGCACTAAAAAGAAATCTAATATGAACCTAATCATTTAAGCTTTATACGTGTTACACATAATTGACTAGACAGAAGATTTTCCTGCAGTAGGTTGCCATTATTATTAAAATACGCCTTAAAGTGACGAAACTAGGTGCATCGTCAGTGTTGTTGCTCCCGTGTCATTAGAAGTTTCGGGTCTAAATATACAAGAGACTTCTACGATAGGCGACCCAACCGAATAAGATCAGTATCCGGCTCGCACCCCCAAAAAATTGCTACTAGCTTTAGG
The DNA here is from genome assembly GCA_037127315.1 of Ascarosepion bandense. Classification (NCBI taxonomy): domain Eukaryota; kingdom Metazoa; phylum Mollusca; class Cephalopoda; order Sepiida; family Sepiidae; genus Ascarosepion; species Ascarosepion bandense. The sequence continues at coordinate 1,990,648 of JBBBDQ010000329.1, read as the reverse complement.
ACGTGCATTATATAAGTTCCCCCAGAAAAGGTAATTAATCAAGACTTCACTTGGGCAATTCGATGTTATAGATCGGGTATGCTTGGTTGTACTGACCTTCCTACATACGGCCATTACTTACTTCAGTAGACGAGTCGCCAACCAAGCCCATAGAACCCAATCTGTCTTGTCATTTAACTTATAGCTAGAGGGAAAAGAGATGGATCAATACCTTTCCCAAGTGATTCATCTGGAAATCGAACTCGGCTATCTAAATATCTCTTTCCGAGCCATTACCCACTGCCCTGTAACGCACATCCTAAAACCTAACATCAATTTTTATAAAGTAAGGATTGAACCTAAAATCCGTTGATCTTAATCGATAAATTAAACTATTTATATTCGGACTATTATCCTTATCTTTGTTGTTATCTCAACGTTTAGGACGTTGTGCCATACAGCGAAGTCCAAACTAAACCTTTCATTTAATCTACTAATCTGCAAGGTATTGTGGGGACCTACCTACAAATGGATTTGTCCACACCTTTATAATATGGCTACCAACTCTGATTGCGGAGTCACTGAGTAGCTACAGAGTAAGTGAATGAGTGAGTCAGGACGCCTGCGAGAGAAAGTACTCTCCAGTCCACCTTTACCTTTGTACTACGTTTCCCGACAATATACTATTCAACCTTATCTCCGAGTCTGTGTTATCTTTCTATGGCCCTTCGGTCATAACAGAAGTTTTTTTTAGTTTAAGTTTGTTTAACGGCATATCAGCCTCTGTGGCTTATTTAATGCCAAAAAAGTGGGGTTTCAAGGTATTTTTAAATGTTTGGTTGTAGTGAGAAAGTTGATTTAACCAGATTTTTATGTAAAATTTTTATTTTATTTTTCTATTTTAGAAATTGATGTCTTCTAAGTTTGTATTCAAAATGTATTGCTGGTAATTATATATTATGGCATTTTTTTTCTTCAAAGATGTATTGGAAATATTTTTCTTTAAAAAATATATATTTTTAAAATAAAGTATATTTTCATGTATATATTTCTATAAAAGTCTATTTTTATATTTTCATAGTGCTTTGACCCCAGATTGGGGGTTAACTATTTACCCAAACTGAGACCCTAACAGGTGCTACCACACCAAGTCAGAGTAGACCTGGAAACAACAACGATTAAGAGGTGGTTCCATGCTCCTCACGACCTCCCAATAAGAGGCCTTTCTGCTGGATGAAGTTTACCGTCATACCCAAGATCAGACTGTTTTTATTTCACTGCTCATGTCTAGGGATAATTCGTCTAGTCCTAAGGGAAAGTGGCATAGTAGGTAAAAGTGCTGGATTGCAAAGTTGGTGATATAGTGGTTGTGTGTTAAATCCTTGTAGGTTAACCAGAACGATATAAGCGTCAGAATGGCCGGAAAGCACAATGACAGAAGCACCAAAATAACAGCAACAAAGACAAAGATAATCGTCCAAATGTAAATTGTTAAATAATAACTGATCATCCCAAAAATTCAGATAAAAGATCAGGTGATAATAACTTCAAAGAAGAGGACAGTCGCCCAAATACAAATAGTAAAAACTAGCAGTATAGCCCGGCGTTGCTCGGGTGTAATGAAAGCTTTAAAACTAATCCATGGTCCTGGAAGTCAGACTCTTTGGATGTTGACAAGAAAGACTAAAAAGCAATACTTGTTTCCAGTTAAAGCGAAACCGTAGACTGAAAGAAAGATGAATGGATGTAAGTCAAATTTTGATTTCCTGGTATCGATATCAAATAAGTTTTTTTCGTCTTAAACTGAATTTTGAAGGCTAAATAAAACCTCTGAGTAAATGGTATCATGGCATGATAGCCCCTCATCTCAGAAATTCAGATAAAGTTTATATGAAATATAAACAAAAAAAATGTACTCTTATTTTTAAAAAAATGTTCTTTAACCGTTGAAATTTTTTTATAAGCTTCTAGTAAGAATTAAGTAAATAACAATCATTAATATTTGAAACTATTCGTAAAAGTGCCTTTTATCAAACTCGCCTTTTACCAAAATTCTATTGTACCAAACCGTATCAAATTTTATAAACTTCTAATAAGGAATTAGTTATCAATATCTACAATAATTCTTTTAATTACTTTTAATAAGTGTAAAGTCTAAAAGAGAAAACTATAGATTTCTTTTAAGAGAAATTTGTAGAGAAAACTAAAATGACATAAAACCTATGAAAGATGACAAAAAAGAAAAACAGTGTTATGTGGAGGTTGATCATTTATCCCTTGTATTCTAAGAGTTTTGGGTAAATACTGACGAAAAGAGATTTGAATAGAATTGGAATTGACATAAATTATAAAAAATGCAAAGCTCTGGCAAGGGAAGCAGGGATATATTAACAGCTTTATTATAAACTAGCAGTATAGCCCGGCGTTGCACGGGTGGAATGAAAGTTTTAAAGCTAATCCATGGTCCTGAATCTCAGACTCGGCCTAAAGAATATTTGTGTGAAGTTTGGTGAGGTGAGAATCGGATAAAAATTGTGGATTTGTATAAAAGACAGACAGATAAACAGACACACACAAACACCTTGCCTTATATATATATATATATATATATATATATATATATATATATATGTCGATTTTCTGCACTATTGTAAGAACTGCAACCTTGAAACTTCTGAATATAGTTTCTTATGTCTTTGTCTATGAATGTATCACATTTTATTAAAATCGGACCACTCCTTCTATAACCCGATTTTTTCGATTATCGATTTTCGATATTTATCGGGAGTACCACAACACAAAGCCTAGGTAAGAACATTCGTAGACGCTTTTAGTAAAACTGTGTAAATTTTCAATAAAATCGGTTCAACCGTTTCTGAGTCTATAGGTAACGGACACACACAGAGACAAAGTTTCATTCATAAATAAGTTTAGATATTATAGCTTTAATCTGCTGTGAGATTTTTGTCAAAGATTTTACATGAAAATACATAAAAATCTCCTTTTGTTTTTGTTATATTGTATTATTCTTATGTTGTAATTTTTCATCATATTTTGATTTCTGCTATGGTCGCACTACCAATCAAGTCTGCGGATAGACCTAACGCAGATTGTGGCGTGTCGTTATGGCTCCATTTCATGTTTTTTGTATCTCGCCTATCATGCCTAGCGTTACATAGACAAAGTTCTCCTGAGTGTGTGGGCTGTATTTAATAAAACATTTTTTATATCTCTTAAGCTGGGGTTTCCAGGGATTCTTTCAATGTGTTGTTTAGTTCCATTTTTATCATTCCAAGTGCACCATATCTATCAATAAGCAAGGTTTTTCTTTCTGGCTTTTAACAATAATGTCCAGTCTATTTGCTTCAATTTTTATGTCTGTGTAGATGGCGTAATCCCACAGAATGGTGACGTCTTCTATGTCTGTAACCGGTGCTGGGTGATGATCATACCAGTGTTTATTTACATATTTTCCATAGTGTTTGCACATTGTCTAATGGAAATATTGCCTCACTCTATCGTGACGATTTTTATATTCATTTGGGTCAAGTACAGAACATCCTGAGATTAGATGATCTATTGTTTCTTGGTGTTTGTCAGAGAACCTGCATTTTGGATCCACATTATCATGTATAATATTTGCCTGAAAGTTCTAATGAAAAGACTTTGGTCTTGCGCTGCAAAAGTAAAGCTTTCAGTCTCATACTTTAATCCAGATGCAGGTAACCATCAATGAGTATTATTTTTATCAACATTGGATTTATTGGCACGTTCTGGATATTGGCCATGCAGAGGTTTGTCTTGCCAGCGTTGTTTCATCTGTTCAAGAGCTTTATCCTTGGCTTTCATTTTCATATTTTTTGCCACAATGGTTGATCCTTGGCTTCTACAGAATCAACAAAATATAAATCTTGTTTGTATTTATGCCTTCTTTTATTATTATTATTATTATTATTATTATTATTATTATTATTATATAAACTACCGGTCATAATTATTAGGTCACCCCAGTTTTTTAAAAGAAATTATGTATTTCATACTATTTTTAGTATTTATTGCCAAGTGGATAATTCTAAATGAAAATAGAATGGTTCTTTTGTTATTATTACTTTGCAAAATTTTACAAGGCAAGGAAGCAAAGATGAACTCGTCCGAATCACCCTAAATTTTCTTAATTCTTTCATTGGTGAAACTGCAATATAGGTAATAATTATTAAATATTTATAAATTCATTTGATGCACATGTTATTGTGCAGTATTAACAAAAGAACCATTCTATTTTCATTTACAATTATTCACTTGGCAATAAATACTAAAAAATAGTATGAAATATATAATCTTTTTTTAAAAACTGGGGTAGCCTAATAATTACGGCCGGTAGTGTATATACATATGTGCACACTGGGTGCGATGGGTAAATGGTCAAAATTTTATACTTTTAATTTCACGCATCCTATTTTTTTTATCTTGACTTTGTCGAAGGCACAGAATAGTAGGGTCCGTTGCGCACCATCTGTGAGAAAAAGAGCAGAGCATGATCCAATTTACTCCGCCAGAGATTTGGAAACGACATGATGTAATATTTGGTTATTCGCGCCAGAAGCTCTGTTACCAATAACTCAGAGTGTTTGGGTGCCGATCTGAGGACAGAGCAGAGAAATCGATAAAAGTTGGATTAATCTAATAAAGGTTACAAAATTGTTTGGAGTGATCACCAGTGATGGCTACGGTAGGCTTCCATTCACACAGGGCGTCAGACTCAAAACAGACGCCTTCATAAAATGTTTTGAGGAGTTATTGCTGCTCTGGGTCAAGAGAGTGACGGTTAGAAGACCCATTGTATGTCAACAAGACTCTGCACCATGCCTTACAAGCAGGAGAAGCCAACCATGGCTTTCAGGCAATTTCTGCAACCAAATCACCTCTTATATCTTGCCGACTACCTCCCCAGACTTCAATCCCCTTGAAAGTGAGTGATCAACAAAACTCCTTGTAACACCAAAGATAAACTGATGACAAGGATTATGGCAGCATCCGCCAACTTAAACTAGAAGACCGTCTATAAGAATTGCAGGAGATTTCAAAATCGTCTGGAGGCCATGGTCGAATCCAATAACAATTTTTTAAAATAAATTTACTTTTTAGTATTTCCAGAATTTTTAATCGTTTCACCCCATGCAAGGCGCTAACGCCACTGATGTGCAGGGGGCTACATAAGAGTAAAAGATTAAATAGGAGGAGAGTAAAGACAAAGACGAACCGGTTACAGGGGGTGTTAGAGAAGGGAGCAAGAGAAGGATGGGAATACAGGTGTGATGACAGTTGCAAAGTTAGATAGAAAGTAAAAGATGTACAGGGTGATGTAGAAAAAACTAGAGTCAAGTGGTTAAGAGATGGGTATTGACATTGCATTTACATTCCTGGAGGTTGTAGCCGTGAAGAAAGCAAGAACAAGGAAGAGTGTTCCACAGGAGGGAAGTGCGAGAAAAGAAGCTGATGAAATAGAATTGTCGTCCGTATTTAGTTCATATAAGTGTGAATGAGTGGCACCCAGTTGCCAGTCGGGTTGCACGAGTAAACTTATGTAGCAGGGCCACCAGTGACCTAAGTTCGTCGGAGCAGAAGCCATGAAAATATTTCTGTGTCATTTTGATAAATGATATCTGTTA
>JBBBDQ010000329.1:1902500-1977500 GCA_037127315.1 Ascarosepion bandense | reverse complement strand
GGCCTTACAGATCACTGCTATTCGCTAAATGTCCAGGTATAGGTTTACTCTCTCTCTTTCTCACTCTCGTTCTCTCTTTGTCCTTCCCACTCTCCCATTCGCTCTCTGCGTCTCTTTCACTATTCCACAGCTTTCAGGCGTAATTTTCACTTTACTTTTGTATAATGCATTTAACTGCTTCGCTTCCTGTGTCTGTCTGTATATTTGTTACCCATCCCCCCTTTTTTTTTCTTCCTCAAAATCCCCTTTTATCGTTTTTATTTTTTCGCGAAATCCCCTTTTATCGTTTTTTTTTCTGCATTTTCTTCTTCATACTCTCAGTCTTTTTCCTTTTTACTTTTATACTTTCTCCCTCCCTCAATCTCTTCTTTCTCTCTCCTTCTCTTTCCCTAGCCATTTCACCTCTCTCTCTCTCTCTCTCTCTTTTATCTCTCTCTCTTTCCCTTTTTCTCTCTCTTTGTTTTTATTTCTTTTCACAATAAAAATTATATTAAAAGCCGATTTTGGTAAAACTTTCAGAATATATAGAACATAATATCTACACACACACACACACACACACACATATATATATATATATATATATATATATATATATATATATACATATATATATATATATATTATTGATAAAATTCCTCAGTGGACAAACCTAGTTAGGAAAGAAAAGTTTAGCTTTTGTCTTTATACTTACTTCTAAATCTATTTTATATATATATATATATATATATATATTTTAATCATATCGCCCCGAGCAAGGCGGTAACGCCACTGATGTGCAAGGGGCTACATAGGAGTGAAAAGATTGGAAAAGAGAAAACCGGAAACCGCATCTTAAACAGGAACAAGGGATGAGCCTCTTTACCTGTTCAATAGACGTATATATATATATATATATATATATATATATATATATTATGTAATTTTTCATGTGATCTTATATAAAAATTGTCTAAATTTTCTGTTTAGACGACCGCTTTCAGCTAGCCTTTTAGCCATTATCGAGGATGGATGTTGCTTGACGTGATGAATGTATATAGTATTATGTATATGAGTAGAGTAGAGTGTAAGTGTTACTTGGACAATTTTTATATAATTTGTCCTCAAAAGAAAAATATCAGGATAAAAAAAGATTTCAATAAAAAATTTAACTATAATACTGTGTCCTTTCCAATGAAACCTGCATAAAAGAGTGATAGCTGCCAATTATACAACCTCTCTCTGCATATATATATATATATATATATATATATATATATATATATATACTACCAGTCATATTTCTCAAGCCACCCTAGTTTTTTTTTTAAATGATGTATTTCATACTATTTTTAGTACTCATTTCCAAGTGGATAATTCTAAATGAAAATAGAATGGTTCTATTGTTAATACTGCAAAATAACATGTGCATCAAATGAACTAGTGTCCAGTTTTTGTGCTCTCTTCCCCATGCTAGTCTCTTCTTCTTACTAGACAATAAATACTAAAAATAGTATGAAATACATCATTTTTTTTTTTTTACTGGGGTAGACTAATAATTATGACCGGTAGTACATATATATATATATATATATATATATATATATATATATATATATATATATATATATATATATATATATATATATATATATATATATATACACACATATATATAGATATACACACACACACACACACACTCGCATATATATATATATATATATATATATATATATATATATACACTTCCAGCCATAATTATTAAGCCACACCAGTTGTTTTTTTTTTCCAGTTATGCATTTCATACTATTTTTAGTATTTATTGCCAAGTTGATAATTCTAAATGAAAACAGAATGGTTCTTTTGTTAATACTGCACAATAACATGTGCATCAAATGAACTATTCTGGTGTCCAGTTTTTGTGCTCTCTTCCCCATGCTAGTCTCTTTTTCATATTGGCTGGCTGAAGCAAAACCTTCCTGACTGCCTCGTAAAATTTTGCAAAGTAATAATAAAAAAAAGAACAATTCTATTTTTCATTTAGAATTATCCACTTGACAATAACTACAAAAATAGTATGAAATCCATCAATTTTTTAAAAACTGGGGTGGCCTAATAATTATGGCCGGTAGTATATATATATATATATATATATATAAAAGTTTTATGGAAGGAGACAAGGTACTTGGATTAAGTTTTTTATTATAGTTACTAACATTAGTACAACTAGTTTCTTTTCAGTACATATAGTGTGTAACGTAGTTTAAATGATCTTTGGATCCGACTAATTTATTAAACAATATCCAAGACTGTTTTTATGTGTTTAAATATGTTATTTTTTAATATTGGTAGACATGTTATAAAAAGAAAAATAAATAAAACATACTTGATAATGGCTAATAGATTAGTCAAAAGCTGTCAAAGATACTTTTTCACACTCTATGACCTCCCCAAAATCTTTTGTTTGAACGTCAAAAAATATAATAAAAAGTTTAAGTGCAGAGTCTTCTCAATCAGCTTCAATGATAGATTTATAATAGTGTGGATTGATACCAAATACAAGTCTATATATATATATATATATATATATATATATATATATAAACATTTTATATATATATATATATATATATATATATATGTAAAATATTTATATATATATAAATTACATTACAAATTGTCGGTTGCTTATAACCAAGTTTTGTTAAAATTCGTTAATTTCCGTAACATTTATATATATATATAAACATTTTATATATATATATATATATATATATATATATTAGAAATTTTTTTTAGATATTCTACCTTTTCATGGTTAATATGTATTTCGCCGCAGCTCGTCAGATCCAAATGATACAAAAGTTAATCTTCAAAATATCCTAGAAAATCATTACATACAGACGCTCACATGTCCACATTGAGAATAGACACTTGTCACGGTAATCTAAAAAAGACAATTCCTCGCTCATTCAAAAAAACCCAAAGAGAGTAAGAAAAAGAAAAATATAGACAATTTATAAATGGAAAGAAGAGAAAGAAAAAGAAAAGAAAGAAAAGGAGAACGAATAGTACAAAGAGAAGTGAAATGTATAGATCGACTTCAGCGTCTATTGCAATCTACCTACTTTCTTAGAAAAACATGACATGGAAATTTAACATTAAAATTTAGTTTTAAATATAATGGGATATATTTACTGTAAAAAATAAATTGTAATTTATCATAATTACATAATTTTTAATGCAAATTAAAATATAAGGACTATTAGTATTATATTATAAATACAATTAAAATAATTAAAATTAATAAAAGAAAACAATGTAGAATATGTAAATTGTTTTCTAAATTATATTGCTCTGTTAAATTAAAGAAATAAATTTAACATTGGTTTTTTTGAGTTCGCCTCTATCGAAATTTATGACGTGTTGAGTTTTCTTTTATAAACTTCATATCGCTCTGGTTAACACCCATCGAGCTCTCTACATAGATTTGCCTATTAATAATTTATGTTAAGAAAATCTTGTTGGATTATCCTCACTGTTTACGGACTGACAACTATACCTATATATATATATATATATATTCTAAACATATGCTGTTAAATATAAGAGACAATGAATGTCTATTATGTTTAATCATGAGCCGTTCTAAACGTCGTATTTTTGTTTTAATTTCAGTTGATAATAAAGACAAAAATTCTCCAACATTTGGATAATAATTTATTGATTTTCTTCTAAGCTTTCGGCTCACATGAGCCATCTTCAGAGAGATTGTTTAAGCTGAAATATTATAACATCCACCATCACCGAATTTATTTTGTGTTGACATAAAACTCCGTTTGGCAACGGCAATAGTTACCAAAAATAATAAACGCAGTTCTTAAATTTGCGATGCGGTTTTATGACGTCACACCGCGGGATAGCGCGAAATGACAACAAAACCATGTAGTCAAATGCAATGTAATATGTTATTTCCGGTTTTAAAGTTGATTTCCGGTTTTAAAGTTGATATATACCTATATATATATATATCTATATATCTATATATATATATATATATATATAATTCTCTGTCTCTCTCTCTCTCTCTCTCTCTCTCTCTCTCTCTGTGTGTGTGTGTGTGTGTGTGTGTGTTTGTTTGTTTATTTGTTTTGGATGGCTATGTAAATATGTACGATGAGTGTGGAATATTTGCATCATTTATATGTCTGTTTGTGTAAATGTGTAGGGATTTTCGAAGACTGAGCAAAGTCATAATAGGCGCTCCCAAACCACACGCCCTCGTATCAGAAACGGCAAACTCTGACATCAGTACCCCTTATATATATTGTGTGGTCCACAATGCACAACACAATTTACTTAAGACCCCGGAGAGGGCAAGCTCCGTGATGATATAGCATGCAATCGTCACAGATACCTAAGTCGTGGCACACACTGCACCTGTATGGGCAATGTGATTTTGATGAAGAGGGTGTACTTTGTGTTGCACAAGCAACTAACCACTTTAACAAAAATCTTAGTGCGCGTTGATCGGTAGCTGGATGGCTGATAGTTCAACACAAGTGCACGCAGGACAGAAATCCTATGCATAAGTGTAAGACGAAGAATATCATCCCCTGCCGACCCTCATTTATTGTTTATGATAAGGGAGTTCACTATATATATATATATATTAGAAAAATTAAGACAGACGTGTTATTTCATAGTAATTTGGAAGTTTGGCCTATTTCGGGCGAACCATCATCAGCTTCCGTCTTTATTGTACAGAGGATTTTACTCGTATAAAATCCTCTGTACAATTTTAATTTTTCTCATATTTGCTCTATATGTGTAATATAACAATCTGGCCCCACCCGAGGAAGTGATGCAAGCGATGGTGTTTTCCATCGGTGAAGGGGGCGGCGAAGCGACAAGACAGGTGTTTGTGAAATACATCCTGTCGAAGCCGGAGCGGATGTCGTTTTGACCTTATTTCCGACAGCGGCGGAAATGGCTACAGAGGCAAACAGATCAGGTGCCTCTTAGAATTACGTAGGCGTTGCGTGGGCGAGGCAAAAACCGGAAGGAAAGTCCCGGTTCTAGAGGACTATATAAAGACCTCGACACACGATTCGCCAGTAGCAGAGAACGGCCAGTGGAAGCAGAGAAACACCACAGGCAAGACTACACTCCCGTCAACCCATTCTATGTGCCTCTCACCCTCTCCTGTTCTCTATTCCACACGGTTCGTCGTCATTAATAAAAATATAACCTTATATTTTTATATATGCGTGTTTGTTGTTTTGTCGTCGTACGGCGATATATAACATATGTATTTATGTAAATATATATTTAGAGCTATCTTAGAGAATTATCCTACCACTGTATGTACAGGATACTCCTGTGGATTCTTCTATATCTACACCACAAGCTTATATATATATATATATATATATTTGAACTTCACTCGATATTCGTGAAAGTTAAATCTTACAATGATAGAGTACTATTTTTTAATTCATAAAGAGTAAAATATAGACAAAAAAATACATGAAGATAAAAAATAAAAACTTTCAAAATAAACATTCAATTCTGGGAGATATATTTAAAGGCGGAAATTCATAATTATTATTAATACAAAATATTTGCGGGTAAAAAGAAAGGGAAAGCAACAAAGAAGTGACAAAGAAAGAAACAAACGCAGAGGGGAATCCATGTTAATCCTGGTGGGAATCTATGTTAATCCGGGTCTTAGTACTTGAGTAAGTATTTTTAGGAATAGACAGAAATTGTGATAAATATTAACGGGCTAAGAGAAATAATTCGGATCAAACTAACATAAATCAGTCAGTTAAATACCATACGTGATAAACGCTTGGGCGATCACGTCTCGAAAGAGACATGACTGACTGGTCAGTAGATTATCCCGCAGCAAATTGCCATTACTTTCTGCGGTAGACTGGTTGCCAGCCAAGGCTATAGAACCCAATCTGTCCTGTTATTTAACCCATAACTGGAGGGAAGAGACGGATTAATACATTTCCCAAGGGTATTTGCGCGTAAGTGAATGCAAGGAATTCCACTGGAATTCGAACTCTACTCCCCGATTTCTCGCTCCGAGCCCATATCCACTGCACGACAATGCAAACTAATATAGATTGCTTAATTCAGTTTTCCTTATTTTATTCCTTTAATTTCCATAACCTAAATCCTTCCCCTAACACCAGGCGCAAACGTGAATATAAAATACTTTCCATCTTATTCCCAAATGATCACATCTGTTATAAGCAATTACAATAAATATTAATTTTACTTTTGCATGCAAACCAACAGTCACTAACTTACAAATCATTTTTTCCTTTTTTTTTCTTTTTCTTGAGCTTGTATATCAAATTTAGGTCTTCGATAAAAATCGCTAATCTTCAAACAAACTGAGTTATCTCTTGCATTCAGGAAAGTAAAACTGGTTGATGAGAAACAGATGGCGATTAATAGGTAGGGGAACTTTTAAAATTGCCTCTTGTTTATCTACCATTATGTTTAGAGTAATTTACCAAAAGTCACTACTGTTGCATGAACAAGGTTACTCAGTACTACTCGGACGAAAAGATACTTACCTACTTACGAGTAGCACTAACCGTTAGCTTTAATACAGATGAGATAATAATAACCTTAACAAGGTTATTATGAGAAAATAATAATTAATATCCATGTTCTATCCATAGCAATAATGCATTTCTACAGTGAAATAATTTATAATAATTTTTTTTACAGCAAAATTACTTTCAATACTAAAACAATTAGCAATGTCAGTCAGTCAATTAAGTGCCATGCGCGATACACGTTTGGGCGATCATGTCTCGAAAGAGACATGACTGACTGGGCAGAATATTATCCCGCAGTAACTTGCCATTGCTTTCTGCCGTAGACTGGTTGCCGACCAAGGCTATAGAACCCAATCTGTCCTATTATTTAACCCATAACTGGAGGGAAGTGACGTATTAATACTTTTCCCAAGGGTATTTGCGCGTAAGTGAATGCAAGGAATTCAAATGGAATTCGAACTCAGTTCCCCGATTTCTCTTTCCGAGCCGATATCCATTGCGCCACAACGCACATCCATTAGCAATGTAATTGCATCATATATGTACGAATCCTATACTATCTGATAAATTCATTCGTACCTTACCACATAAAATACCATTTTCGTAAATTTCAATGCAAAAATTATAAACTGATAAAACAAATTATAAGCCAACGGTTGTTAAAATCTCTGCTTTAATCATAGATTGTTCTTATGAATCTTCAGCTTAAAAAAATCGAATATCATCACATCGAAACGAAAAATGAGAGTTGGGTAAAGTAAGTGGGCAGCTATATATATACGGAACCTTAAAAAGGATACCATTTTTTTTAAAAGTCATGTCTCGTCAGGACGTAGTCAGTCATGTCTCTCTACAGATTCCTTTTCCTTCACCCGCGAATTGACAGATTTTTTTTTTTTTTTCATTGAGAGAAGCCATTTTCTTAGATTGGCTGCAGTGTCAGAGAACCCTGTCTACCCGGCTCTCAACACATACCTGAGCAAAAAGATGTGGCTTTATGCCTTTTCCATGGAAAACGAATGCAATACACTAGGCTGGAACTTGAACTTTGATCGGCGATTCCACTTTCTGTGCAAAAGATGGATTAATACTTTTCCCAAGGATATATGCGCATAAGTGAATGCAATGAATTCAACTGGAATTTGAACTCGGCACCCCGATTTCTCGTTCCGAGCTGTTATCCATTGCATCACAGTGGATGATGCTAAGCTGTTGTTTGCTAATAGAATGAAGCAGCATATAGAATCCTGCAAGTTTGGTTCTAAGGACTACTGGCGGATCTGCAAAAGTGTGCTAAACAGCAGCAAACCTTTGATCCTTCCACTATTCAATAATTTTGAGGTTCTCACATCCACAGCAGACAAGGCTGAGTGCTTTGTTCCAACATTCTCTTAGAATTCCATGCTTGACTCATTTGGAGTACCTACTCCCAACTTCCCTCCTAGAACTGAAACCCAGCTGAGTGATGTATACATAACCCCTCTCTATTATTATCTAACATTATTTCTAAGCTTGACTCTCATAAAGCAAGTGTGATGGTATTCCATTCATCGTCCTTAAGAAATGTGCCTTTGAAATCTCTTCTGTTCTCTCTAATCTCTATAATTATTAATTGGAGTAGATAGACTAAACTATCGCCCGGTTCACACTCCACCCACATCTATTGAACGGGTGAAGAGGCTCATCCCTTGTTTCCTGTTTAGGATGCGGTTTCCGGTTTTCTCTTTTCCAATCTTTTCACTCTTTTCCTTTATTATTTTTTTTTTCAATTGGAGTAGATAGACTAAACTATCGCCCGGTTCACACTCCACCCACATCTATTGAACAGGTGAAGAGGCTCATCCCTTGTTTCCTGTTTAGGATGTGGTTTCCGGCTTTCTCTTTTCCATTCTTTTTACCCTTACGTAGCCCCCTGCGCATCAGTGGCGTTACCGCCTTGCTTGGGGTGATATGATTAAAAAAAAAAAAAAAAAAAAAAAAAAATATATATATATATATATATATATATATATATATATATATGAAATAATGGATCAATTACCCTTGGTTGATTAGACATGATGAATTTCAAGTATAGATTAACTTTCCTTTTGAACTTTACTTTCTACTTTTTTCTTGAATCACAAGATAATTCCAATAAGACATCCACTAAATTAATTTTTTCTGTTGTGCTAAGAATTTGCTTAAGGAAAAAATGTCTTTGTTGAGAATCTATGTCAGAATTCTAGCTGCAGAATCATTTGTTGAAGAATGCTTTAAATAGGAGAAAATAATAAAAATAAGTTATAATTCCATAGTCATTTGGTCTTTAAGTTGGTAGAACCCTGGAAAAATGGTAACTTCCTTTTCATCTCCATGATTGTATTTTGAAGTGACTTGTGTTATATATATATAGTGTTTAATTGTGAATATTTTAGCCCCAACGTTGTTGTTTATCAGTGATTTTATTGATAAAATTTATTTAGGCAAGCAGATGTTTTATCGTAAAGTGCTCGATATCGTGGTGTAGATAGATCGTTGAAAGATACAAAGACTTTGTCTCTTTAACAGAGCAGATTCATGCCGACTTCGAAGTTTCATGAAGACTCCGTTATGATATTCTCCCTCGTCAGGATTGTTTGCCGTTAGGTCCCGGTTTATTCTTGTTTATATAGAATATGATGTGATTTGTGTGAGTGGTCTTGTTTGTGATAGCTTTTTTTTGTTTAGTTTTCTTTTTTATTTTATTGTGTATTTGTTTGATCTATTTTGATTTTTATAGTTTTTTATGCTTGAATGAGTGCTTAATTGGCTTGGGATCTCTTGTTGTATTGGCCTCCGTTTTATTGGCTCGACATTTTTTCTTAAAATGTTGGTATAATTTGCCGTGTAACGGTTTATTTTTCAGGGTCGTGGCTGAATGTTTTTGTGCATATTTGTGCTTGTGGGCTTTACGTGTGTTATTATTAATATTGTTTTAATTTTATTTTATTATTCATTGATTATTGTCTTGCTTTTTGTCTTGATTGAGTGTTTGAATATATTTTTTCGTACTTATATTATTTGCATGTTTTGTTTCTTTTATTATTGTGATTTATATTTTTAGGTTTTTAATTTTTTGTTTCTATATTTTTGTATGTTTGATTTTGTTTGATTTTGTTGGTATTTATTGTTGTTTGTGTAGCAAAGTAGGTATCTGTTCACATGTCTACATTTTCCCATTATCCCATTTCTTTTGTTTAATATTTTACTTTGGTTTTTACTACTGATTATTGCTAGCTTCTCTTCCAGGCATAATTTACAACTTTTGCTTTTACTGCTGTGTGGTATTGCCTTTTTACTATTTCCTTTTTAATTTTGGTGATAATGTTGTTGTTTTTTCTGTTTCCATGTATATTTTGACAGCGTTGTTTTGTTTTTGTATGTTTCAGTGTTGAATGATGTCTGTGATTACTGAATCTTTCTTTAAATTATGTTTCTGTTGCTTCTATGTAAATCTTTTCGTTTGTATTAGTGTTAGTTGTTACGGTAGTTTTGGATATTATTGCGTTGGTAAAACATGTATTATTAAGTGAACAGTAGTCCTTCTTTTAGGCAGTTACATTTGTTTGTATTGTCTTCTTGGTTTGTGCTGTTGTTATTGATTTTATAAAGTATTTGTTGTGTGTTTGGTTATTATTTTATCAAATTTACCATACAGGTCTAGCTGATTTTTGACTGTGTTTTTGTTAATATTTTTTGAGAGTTTGTTGTGTTTGGGGTAGGTTTTTTTTATTATTATGCTAAAAAATATTTTTCCTATTTTTGCTTTTATATTATTGTTGTCAGGTGGATTAAACCAGATTGTTTCTTTTTTTTATTGTTTTCGGTTGGCATTTTTTTATTTGTGTATCGAAGTTTATGTAATTATTCTTTATTTTTAGTGCCGACTTATATATTTCTTTGTTTTTATGGAATATTTTTATGTTACTTCAATTCGTGGATAGTATTTTATATATAGATATAGATATGTGTCTGAATAAGTTTATGTAGAGTCTTTGAAACCATTTTTATTAGGTGGGCAACGATCAGTTTTGCATAATATCAAGAAGCATTTTCAGGAATTAATAAACTGCAGATGAAAGATTTGAAGCCAGCATCTATATTTCTAAGAATAATAAAAAGAAATTAAAGGTTTAATGCGCTTTTCATAAACTAGCTTACTATCTCACTTCGAGATAAGAATCTATTCTCTTCCTGAATGTTTCTCTTAATCATATATGCATTAATTTAGTAACTATCAAGATACAGCTTCAAATCGAACTGTCAAAAATGCAGCATATGCGGACATCAATAATTCCAGTTGTAGTCAGAGCCCTCGGTTTGATTAGAAAAAAAAAATTCGATAAACTCATTGAAAGCATTGCTAGTAGCGTAAACATTAAAAAAAATACAAAAGGAATATATTTTCAAGTACTGCTCACATATTACAAAGGGGTTCATCTTTGGAAAATATGTGATTTTATTTTTATTCTCCAACAAACGCTCTACGAAAAATGTAATGATGCCATATCTGACCTCTGGTTGGGCCACAGATAGAAACAGATATACTACAGAAATCAAAGGAAATAATAATAATAATAATAATAATAATAATAATAATAATAATAATAATAAAAGCAACTAGGCCGGACATTATTGTTGATAAAGTTAATACTCATCGATGGTTACGTGCATCTGGATTAAAGTCTGAAACTGAAGGCTTTATTCTTGCAGCACAAGACCAAAGTCTTTTCACAAGAAACTTTCAGGCAAATATTATGCAGAATAATATGGATCCAAAATGCAGGTTTTGTGATAAACACCAAGAAACAATAGACCACCTAATCTCAGGCTGTTCTGTGCTTACCCCAAATGAATATAAAAATCGCCACGATAGAGTTGGGCAATATTTACATTGGACAATGTGCAAACACTATGGAAAATCTGTAAACAAACACTGGTATGAACATCACCCAGCACCGGTTACAGAAATAGAAAATGTCACCATTCTATGGGATTACACCATCTACACAGACAGAAAAATTGAAGCAAACAGGCCAGACATTGTTGTTAAAATCCAGAAAGAGAAAACTTGTCTAATAATTGATATGGCTTGTCCAGCGGATTGTAACATAGCAACCAAGGAATTCAAAAAACTGTCAAAATATAAAGACCTGGAAATTGAAATAGAAAAAATGTGGAAATTGAAAACATTAGTTATGCCACTGATAGTAGGTACACTTGGAATGATAAAAATGGAACAAAACAACACATTGAAAGAATCCATGGAAACCCCAGCTTAAGTGATATACTGTCTTATTAAGTACAGTCCACACGCTAAGGAGAACATTGTCTATGTAACGCTAGGGATGATGGGGAAGATAGGAAAAACATGAAATGGAGCCATGACAACACGCCACGACTTGCCTTAGGTCTTCCCGCAAATTGGTTGGTAGTGCGACCATAGCAGAAGTCGAAATATGATGAAAAATGACATAATAATAATAATGAAAATTCTCAATGGAAAATGTCATGAAGCCATTTCTGACCTTAGGTCTCTGGTTGGACCCGGAAGGAAATGAGTATACACATGAAATGAAAGAAAATTAAAAAAAAAAACAATAATAATAAACAAATTAATCCATTCTTGTATAATGTTTCATTAATATTTGCTCACAATGATAATTGTAAGGAAGGGTAATTTAAATTTTAGGTATCCTTCTCTTAAAATTTTAGTAACTATCCTCTAAAAATAGTAGGTACTCTCCTCTAAAAAAATTAGTCGACCTAAACTAGTGGATTAAATAGTTTTAATATTCTCTTTTAATAGGATTTCGAATTTTAGTCGAGTTCGTTTCATTTACTGACGCACAAATACTTTGAAAAAAGTGTTAATCTCCCTTCAGCTATGGGTTAAACAGGAGGACAGATTGGATTCCACCATTTATTTTTATCCTTTCCCTCGTCGTTAGCGAGCGTGCTACTTGATTCCACGGTTTGGCGGAATACAGTAGCCACTCTGATTTTTACGAGGTGGACGGGTCTTACTAACGGGTGTTTATTTTTAGTTAGAAAGCTTTGTTGTATTTTGGTTTGTTTTGGACTATTCATTCCATCCTACTTTCATTTTCGTATCATTATCTTTTTAAATATATTTTTTGTTGTAGTGAAATATTCTGTCCTACCCAGGAATGGGTTATAAAAGACCGGGATTAGAACGAACTACAGAGTGATCGAGAGTCTTCGTCATTATACGAGAGTGATCAAGAGTCTTCGTCATTATACGAGAGTGATCGAGTCATCGTCATTATACGAGAGTGATCGAGAGTCTTCGTCATTATACGAGAGTGATCGAGAGTCTTCGTCATTACGAGTATCGAGAGTCTTCGTATTATACGAGAGTATCGAGTTCGTCTTATACGAGAGTGATCGAGAGTCTTCGTCTTATACGAGAGTGATCGAGAGTCTTCGTCATTATACGAGAGTGATCGAGAGTCTTCGTCATTATACGAGAGTGATTGAGAGTCTTCGTCATTATACGAGAGTGATCGAGAGTCTTCGTCTTATACGAGAGTGATCGAGAGTTAGACGTCACTAGACGGAATCCTTCTTCTCAATACGGACGCATACGTCCTATACAGATGTTATACTTATTAAATGTTATTCTTGTTAACTGTTCGTTGGTGTACTTGTATTTGGTTTATAGTACTGAGGTATAATAAATTTCTTGCACTATTCTTTCTCTGTTTATCGCCTCTCGGGATATAACATTTTTAAAAATATTGTATATAAAATTTTTATGTCATGAGTTTTGTTACACCTCTTTTAGGTTTCCCTGTGAATATGTGGTATTGTGGTATATGGAAGATTAAGAGGTGAAGGAGGAGTTCTTGTGGTGAATGAACAAATTGTAATGCGCCTCAAGACGTTGACGCCGAGGCAATCTAAGTGTTTGTCAATGCTCTTAATATTTTTTATCGTGACATTTAATCTACATTTCTTGATTTTCAGTATTTACTATAATATATTTTTGCAATATCATTAGAAAATTCTTATTCTCATTTTTTTTTCTTTTTGCCAGTAAAAGACGTCAGGAGAATCAAGAAGCCATATTGGCAGCAAACCCCTTGTGTATGGATAGAAAGTGAAGTCATCAAAAAATGCAAAAATAGAAAGGGGCGTAAGACAAGGATGTGTTTTCTCACCGGATCTTTTCAACCTGTACAGCGAAGCATTTTTTTTTAAGTATGTCACCCCAAGCAAGGCATTCCACTGCCACTATAGCGCAGGGGGTTACATAGAGGGACTGGATATAGGAAATGTCAGAAGGAGGGTGATAGACGACTTAGGATGTACATAGGGAGAGAGTTGGAGAGAGTGGGTGTGAGTTAGTGTGTTAGGACGTATCTATTGACCTTACATTTAAACTCCTGGAGGTTGTAGCCGACGGGGAAGCAAGCATGCAGTAGGGAATTCCACAGGCGGGAAGTGCGAGGAAAGAAGCTGTTGGAGTAGAAATTGCGGTTACATTTCATCGGTTTCACTGTAAAAGGGTGGGACCTAGTTGTCAATCTAGTATCTCGTGCAAATTCACATCTAGGGGCACCAGTGATTTAAGTTCATCAGAGCAGAAGCCATGAAAGTATTTATAGAAGAGGCACAGGGATGCCACGTCACGCCCGTGAGAGAGATACTGCAGGCGGTCAGCCAAGTCGGTATCAATCACATTACAGAACGAGTAATACAGATGCAGAAGGACCTTTATCTGTGCTTTCAGAAAGTAAAAAGGAGGACCATTTACAGAAGGTAGCAAAAAAAGTGAGAAGAATGGACTAAGCATAAACTTAAAAAAAAACTGAATGTATCGTCATCAGCAAAAAGAGGAGCGTCTAGGTCAACTAGAAGTCGGAGAAACTAAAATAAAACAAGTAAAAATTTAAAATATTTGGGAAGTGTTTTGACAGAGAATTAAAAGTGGGATATGGAGATCCAAAGAAGCATTTCCGAAGCTAAGCAGAGTACTAAAAGACAGGATAATTTCATTAGAAACAAAGAAAATAGTGATGGACTTGTGATATCTGTCCTTCTGTATGGAAGTGAATGCTGGAAGATCTCATCAAAGATGAAGGAGAGGCTTGAGGCAGCAGAAATGTGGTTCTACAGAAGGATGATGAGGATACCATAGACGGAGCGCGTGTGCAAAGATGAGATGTTCGAAAGGATGCAAACGAGAAGAAAACTCATATTTAATATGAGGAAGAGATAAATGAGGTTCCTGGGAAACGTAATGAGAAAGGAGGGCCTGTAGAATTTAATACTCTCAAGTCCGATAAAGGGAAGGCGAGACAGGGTAAAGCATCGCGAGATATACTTGTCAGGTCTGAACAAATGATTGGTGGAGCGGGGTTTAAAAGAGATACCAAAAGAAAAAACATTGAGAGCGACAAGAGACAGAGCCAAGTGGAATTCCATGATCGCCTACGTCCTAAAAGGACACGGCACATGAAGAAGAAGAAATAAAATTAAAGGCATTCCAGTTTTTTTTCTTTTCTCTTTTTTTGTTCTCAATTGGAGTAGATAAACTTAACTATCGCCCGGTTCATACTCCACCCACGTCTTTTGAACAAGTGAAGAGGCTCATCTCTTGTTTCCTGTTTAGGATGTGGTTCCCGGCTTTCTTTTCTTTTTTTTACCCCCAATCTTCTTTCACTTTTTTCCTTACTCTTTTTTTTTTGTTCTCAATTGGAGTAGATAGACTTAACTATCGCCCGGTTCACACTCCACCCACGTCTTTTGAACAGGTGAAGAGGCTCATCCCTTGTTTCCTGTTTAGCATGTGGTTCCCGACTTTCTTTTCTTTTTCTTTTTTTCCCAATCTTCTTTCACTTTTTTCTCTTTCCCCTTTTTTTTTGTTCTCAATTGGAGTAGATAGACTAAACTATCGCCCGGTTCACACTCTATCCACGTCTTTTGAACAGGTGAAGAGGCTCATCCCTTGTTTCCTGTTTAGGATGTGGTCCCCGGCTTTCTTTTTTTCCAATCATTCTACTCTTAAGTAGCCCCATGCACATCAGTGGCGTCACCGCCTTGCTTGGGGTGATATGATTAAAAAAAAAAAAAAGAAAACGTGTAGCTAATCAGTAAAGAGAAGTGGATTCATACCTCATCAGAATTTGATAAATAAAACAGAAATTAAAATATAGATATAAAGTGGGGGATCAATTCTCTATTATAATCAATATATAAAGTGACCCCTCAATTTGTGGTCATGTTAATTTCTATCCATTTATATTCTAGATTTATGGGCTTGAGACAATGGATTGCATAGCGGGGTTTGGAAGAGATACCAAGAGAAAATTTATTGAGAGCGACAAGAGACAGAACCAAGTACTGAAGGGACACGGCATATGAAGAAGAAGATTTGAATGACTTTGATTGTTCTGCCATGTTGATTCAGTATTTCCACAATTTAAAACTTTGTGTTCCGATCACTTAAAATGTTATATTTTCATTTATTTCACTCTTTTAATTTTTTTATTCAGTTTCACCCAATACAAAATTCAAGAGTCACTCAAGGTAGAGGTTTACTGAATTCGGTGAGTGATATAAATGTAAGAGTAAAAATTCGGAAAGATTTTGAGGCTGTGGAAGATAGACAACGATTAACCTCTTAACAGCTTTCTCCTGTTACACCACCCAAACCCCACTCTGCCATTGACTATCTCAAGCCCATAAATCTAGAATATAAATCTATAAAAACTAGCATGGCCACAAAATGAGGGATCAGTTTATATATTGATTATAATATACAATTGATCCCCATTTTATATCCACATTATAATTTCTTAGAAACAGTTGGCATATATCTTCTTCTATGTGCCCTGCCCTTTCAGGACGTAGACGATCATGGCTTTCCACGTCTGTCTATCCCTGGTGGCTCTTAGCACGCTTTCTCCTGTTACACCACCCAAACCCCACTCTGCCATCCACTAACTCAAGCCCATAAATCTAGAATATAAATATATAGAAACTAGCTTGGCCACAAAATGAGGGATCAGTTTATATATTGATTATAATATAGAATCAATAATTCATTTTATATCCACATTATATTTTTTTATAAACAGTTGGCATATATATTCTTCTTCTATGTGCCCTGTCCTTTCAGGACGTAGGCGATCATCGCATTCCACGTCTCCTTATCCCTGGTGGCTCTTAGCACGCTTTCTCCTGTAACATCTCGCAGCCCCCGTTCTGTCATCCACCTGCTCAAGCCCTTCAAATATGTTATACGCTGCTTTCCTCTGTCTCGCTTTCCTTCTATCTGGCCTGTTAGTATCAGGTTCTCCAAGCCCTCCCTCCTCATTGTATATCCCAGGAAATTCAGTTGCAATTATTCTTTTTATTTTATGTGTTGCATCCTGTCAGAACGCTGGTGATCAAGCCTCTCCACAATGTCCCATTCTTTGTAGCTCTAAAATATTTTTTTTAAATTCATTTAGACAAGCTCGTTACGTAGGTGCTCCCGCTCTCTATCTTGTCTTCGATCGCTCTTGTGAGAATCAAATTCTTCAATCTTCTTTTCACATTATGAAATGTGAATTTAGAAATTCCAACTGCCTCTTTCTGAATGCAAGCAAAGATTTACTTTTTTCGTTTTTTCCTTAAAATTTCGGGAGCTCACACGCTCTGTCCATAACATTCTTAGCATCCTTGTGTAGAACCACATCTCTGTCGCTTCCAGTTTCTTCTTTATCTCTAAAGAAATTATTCCGCGTTCACTGTCATATAAGAGGATTGATATTGCATATCATTTCCGCCTTAATTTAATGTTTATGTAATTGATTAATTTAATTTTTTATGTAATTGATTAACTCAATTCCAAATACCTAGACGTTTATACCCTGTTTCCTGGTTAGGAATTGGATTTCTAAATCCCTTTTTTTTACCTCTTTCACTTCCAGGAACTCCTTGCATTTCAGGGGCATTATCACCTTGTTTGGTGTGAATTAATTAAAAACTATATATATATAATACAGCTTATACTTTAGAACATATACAAACTCGAATCTACTACAAATTTGTACATTCTGTTTGGACATTGAAAGAACAATGTCTCACCTAGTAGTTAATAATGATCGTAAGAAACTTTACTTTTGAAAAGAAAATCTATGGAAATTCACTTCCTTTTAATACAGGCAAAATTTTTCGTCCGAGGTAAAGAGCACACACACACGCACACACACACACACACACACACACACACATATATATATATATATATATATATATATATATATATTAATGCAGGTTTCATTGAATAATATAGACAAGTTCTGTCTATTAATTTTGTGTAGGATCCGTTCATACCGTCTGATATACTTGATGGTGATATCGTTGAAAGACAACAAAAAATCACAGTAATTGTTGATTTTTTTATCGGGTCTAAGCTTTCGGCTCAATAATATCTACATTGGCCACACTACAAATTCGCTCTCACGGCGTCTGACGTTGCACTTAAATGAAAATTCAAATATATTCCGTCATTTAAAACAACACGGTTATCAACGCACACTTCTGAGAAAAACGCTCGTTGATAACACGTACATACTCAAACAAGAAAATAATAAACAGAAACTAAAAATCCTCGAAACAATCTACATTAAACAATTTAAATCTGGTTTGAATACAATCAATTTTGATATTTCCAATAACGTACTCAAATGCCTTTAATCAGATCAGGGACCACAACGCCACTATTTTGTCACTGTCTTCGGCCATCCGCCACGGTAGGGATGGCCTTATATTTTCAATTTAATTCTCTTTATTGTTAATAGCTTAAATGTTCTATGTTTACTGTGTGTTAATATTTACTCTTTGATAATGGCTTATGTGAGCCGAAAGCTTAGACCCGATAAAAAAATCAACAATTACTGTGATTTTTTGTTGTCTTTCAACGACATCACCATCAAGTATATCAGACGGTATGAACGGATCCTACACAAAATTAATAGACAGAACTTGTCTATATTATTCAATTAAACCTGCATTAATGAAAAAATGCTGCCAAAATACACACAATATATATATATATATATATATATATATATATATATATATATATATATATGCACTTTATATGCTATATAGAGTGTTGTTTTCTATGTACACAATGTATATATTTTTAAACTGCCTCTTTTCGATATTGACAACTTCTCTAATAAATATCGTATGTTTTAAACAACACGCATACACATACACACACACACACACACTGATACACCGCATATTAACATATAAATATAACATACCTTAAAACATATTTTATCTCACACACACACAAACACGCATATATATATATATATATATATATATATATATATATATGTATAAGAAGAAAACATTGCGAGAAGCCGTGAACGTTTTAGCTCCAAGAACCGCTAATTTACTATTCCTAGACATACTCATAAAAACAAAAACAATTACATCATCACAGACTTTTGCCATAAACCCACAGACACCCAGCAATACATCCATTTCAAGAGTCATCACCCTAAAAGTTGTCTAAAGTCCATCCCCTACTCCCTAGCACAACGAATTTACACAATAGTAACTAACAAAACCCTACGTAATGTACGCCTAGAGAAACTCCGAAAAACACTACATATAAGAGGATTACACCACTCCACTAAACAAGGGCACCCAACTGGCAGAAGAAATACAATTAGAAATCTCCGGAATAGCAAAAAAAAAAAAAAAACTTTAAAAAAAGAAAACATTCCAGATAAAACAAAAACAGCCCTGAATTATTTACAAACATTAAAAGAAACATAGAATTATTCAACAAAAATAATAAAATTATCTTAAAGACAACTAAATTAATTAAAAGCAAACTCCAACCAAAATATTTACAAGACATACTAACTTCATCAAAATCCGGGCAACACGCAACACAGGGAGTCAAAAAAAAAAAAAGATGTGGGGTATGCAACATAATAATATAACGAAACTACTTCAAGTTCGAAAACAAATCTACATTCAACATAAAAACAAATTTGAGTTGCAATTCTAAAAATGTAATTTATTCTCTAAAATGCGATGAACACACAAATATATACAGTGCGGCAAAACAGGGCCTGAATAAAAAAGTAGCCCTGCACAGAAGTAACATTAAACTAACCAATAACAGAAAATTGTACATTCCCCAACATTTACACGAATGCAGTGGATGTAAATTCTGAGTAATGCCTATCTACCAAAATGCAGATTATGATACACTCATGAGGCAAGAAGAAATATTTATAAACAATTCAAGTCTTCCCTCAACAAAATATGAAAAACCTAAGACTCACAAACAAACACACTAAATTCAAATGTGCTAAAAAAAAAAAAAAGAAAATCGAGAACTATAAAAATAGTATTCTAAAATAATAAAAAGAACAAAATGACCGGTAGAATTGAATCGAAATCGCTGAAAAGAATTTTTAAATACAAAGCCGAAATCAAATTTCGCAAGTCAATGTAAATGATTTTCTTGCCAACGAAAGGTGCATGTTTCCCAATATATATATATACATATATATGTATACACACGGTATTTTAGTCTATCAGAAAGACAAACAGATCGCGATATGTAAAGTCACAAATTTATTCGCCTGAAGAGGCTCAAATTTGGACTCGAAACACTTGTAGCGACACAAATACCAATATGGACACTTAATATATCTTACAAAAAGCAAATAATAATAATAATAATAATAATAATAATAATAATAATGATAATAATAATAATAATAATACGCTTTAATCAAAACATTTACGGCTTCTCTCACTTTTTTCTTAAATACTAATTTCTTTCATTGAAACAACTTCTGTTTCTGCTTTTAATATATAAATATGTGTGTGTGCTTGTGTGTGTGTGTGTGTGTGTGAAATGGGTATATATATTATTTATATAATATGTATGCGCGGTACTTATTTGAAAGCGTTCAATATCAGTGATAGAGCTGCCATATTCAGTTGGATTGATGAGAGTGTGTGACCTTGGGTTTCACGCTACCGCGATCGTCAGACAAGCAGATTAATTTTTAACAAATTTGCATATATGTGGGGTTGCGTTTATTAGACTTTTTTTATGGAAGTGTGAAGAAAATTGTCTTTGTGACGCAACTCACGCTAACACAAACATACATACACGCTCGTACACCCATTGTCGTACGCAGACGCACACACGGGCTCGCCCACTGGGACTCACACAAGCATAACTATATGTGAACAGTATGGGACTGATATACATATCACCCGTCCTTTTCTATTTTTTCCTGTTCAATTATTCCATTTCCCTATCATATGTCTTTACCGCCTGATACAAAAAAAAACGAGGCTAAATTATTTCCATACGTAAAATAATTGTTTATTCACATCTGGACTCCGAATTTTTCTTCCCTTTTCGTCTGTTATATTGCATAGCCTTTTTTGACTGTTATATTCAAAAGCTCCTCTTCTCTTTCGTTTTACTTTACCACTAGGCGCCTGATACATTTTGTTTTCTTGCACTTCTTTTCATTTCTTCTCTTTTCTTTCTCTTCCTCATCTTCTGGTTCTCATATCTTTTGTCGGCTCTTTGGGGTGTCACATGATACTGTTACGACATGTATATCGTGCGATATTTATTTCTTGCATTCAATTTGAATTAATTCAACCAACAGTTGCTTGAGTGTACTTTTTTTTAATCGTTTCACCCCAAGCAAGGCATTAACGCCCCAGGTGCGCAGGGGGGGGCTACATAAGAGAAAAAGATTAGCTAGGAGAAGAGTAAAGAGAAACGCGAACCAGTTACAGGAAATGTCAGAGAAAGGAGCAAGAGAAGGATGGGAATAGAGGTGTGGTGACAGTCGCAAAGGTAGAGAGAAAGGAAAAGATATACAAGGTGATGTAGAAAGAACTGGAGTCAAGTAGTTAAGAGATGGGAATTGATATTGCATTTAAATTCCTGGAGGTTGTAGCCGTCAGAAAAGCAAGAATATGGAAGAGAGTTTCAAAGGCAGTAAGTGCCAGAAAAAAAGCTTCTGGAGTAGAATTGTCGGCTGAATTTGGTTGGTCTAACTGTGAATAGGTGGGGCCCAGCTGCCAGTTTGGTTGCACGAGTAAACTCCTGTGGCAAGGGCACCAATGACTTAAGTTCGTCGGCTCAGAAGCCACGAAAATATTTATAGAACAGACAGAGGAAAGCCACATACCGTCGGTGAGAAAGTGGTTGAAGTTGAACCGGCAAGTTGTTACCTATCACATTACAGATTCTCCTTTGGAGCCTGTCGAGAACACTGAGATGAACAGCGGGTGTGCCTGACCATATATGACAGCAGTATTCGATGAACGGATAGATGGTTGATTTGTAAATGAGGAAGATAGATTCAGGCGGAAAAACATCCTGGCACGACACAGTAACCCATCCTTCGTAGCAGTGGAATTAGCTATTGACGACACAGTGACCCAACTTTCCTAGCAGTGGATGTAGCTATTGACGACACAGTGACTCATCCTTCCTAGCAGTGGATTTAGCTATTGACGACACAGTGACCCATCCTTCCTAGGAGTGGATGTAGCTATTGACGACACAGTGACCCAACGTTCCTAGTAGTGGATTTAGCTATTGACGACACAGTGACCCAAACTTCCTAGCAGTGGATTTAGCTTTTGACGACACAGTAACCCATCCTTCCTAGGAGTGGATGTAGCTATTGACGACACAGTGACCCAACTTTCCTAGTAGTGGACTTAGCTATTGACGACACAGTGACCCAACCTTCCTAGCAGTGGATTTAAAATGCACAGTTTACTGCATGTCGCTTCCATTTTTTCCCCATTTATTTCTATCCGATGGCTTCCACTAGATTGTGCGTAGACAAAGTTATGTTTGAATTTATTTGAAGAATTCTTGATAATACCTGGATTCCAACTGAAAATAATTTTTATATTAAATTCCAGCCAATAAAAAGCCCAAGCATTATACATGGTGGATAGTTACATTCAAAATAGTAATGGTTGCATGTGATCAGAATGTAAAGGAACGATGTAGGAGTTTGACATTACGGTAATAAGGGAAAGGCGATAATTGACCCTTGATTTGAAGGGGCCAAGATTGGGGTGTTAGGAAAAGCAGTCTGTTCGACAGGTTATTTCGAAAACGCTGTGAATGTTTCACCAATACTTCTTGAAATAAAAACAAAAATGGTCTCCAACATCCCAAACATTGTATTCTTTGTCATAGAAATATTCAATAATTCAATAAACTGCTTCATGAAGCTGATATATATATATATCAATAAATTCCGAAATTTACATTCCTTTGAATTGCTACTTCAGCGAGAAAACTCTCGCTTCATCAGAAACGATCAAAAAATATGTAATACTATATACATCGAGCCCTCCATCTGGATCCTTTTTAATATTGAAAACATATATATATACTTCCTTTTTTCGATTTAATATATATATATTAGTCATCCACACACAAGCCTGTTTCGCTGTATCACAGCTCATCAGTGTGCCTAGACACATCCACTTGCTTCTGGCCAGGATCGAAACTTCCTAAGCCGTAGGCGCATGGAATCAGAGAATGGAATTTTTAACGTGATGTATATAAGCAGTGTATACATACGCCAGTCACCGAATGAACTCACTTTATTTCTGAAGAGTTGCGCTTGTGTGTATGTGTGTGTGTATGTGTGTGTGTGTGTGTGTGTGTATTTGAACAGCAACCCATTTCGAAAACGACTGACAAAGATAATTTTAATAATTTTTAATTGACTTTTTCCAGTATTCTTTTTTTTCTTTTCCTTTTTGCTGGAGATGTTCCATAATTACCATTTTTACAAGCGCTTTCGGCCACTTCATTGGCCATTACTCAAGGCTGTTACGTTTTCGATGTCGCCATCCTCTCCCCATGTTTGTAATGTAATGTAATTTATTTTGTGTTTTTGGAAAGGAGCATACTTTAAAAACTCTCACGTGCCGCTTCCGAATGGAAATCGCTTGATCATCTTTCCATCCTAAAAAAAAAAAGTCCTCAGTACACTATTTCCACAATTAAATAACGTAAGGTTGATGTTAGGAAAGAAGTGTTGGATATATAAGGCCTCTGTAATAGCGAGATGCTTTTGACATTGAATTTTAAACAGTATTATCGTATTTTCGACCAGAATTTTCTTTAAGGGCTTTTGTAAATTATCTTATAGGGGAACCCAAAAGTAGCGAAGACTTTTCATCATTTAATAACTTTCTTTTAGTAATTTAATTTTTATTTTAGATTTATATAAATAAGACATTTAAATTTCAACTTGGAAAAATACATGACTAAACAGCAAACGCATATTGTGGAATATTTGAAAAAAAATTAATTTCTCCATTTTCAAAGATAAACTAACCATCTCGTTCTCCAGATCTGACCGTTCCAGATCTTTATTTCTGTAAGATAAAAGTTTTGTCAACAAGCCCGAAAGAATTGCAAATCTAAAAAATAACACTGGAGTCACAAAAGTTAAGGGCTGTTATGGAAAACACTTTAAGATTGAAAAATAGAAAAAAATAAAAAGATATTATCTTTCACACTGAAGGGAAATACGTTTCACATAATTTTCTATAAATTGCTAGAATATCACAATCTGTATACAAAAATAAACGTAATAATAAACATTCGCGACTTTTTGGCCACTCTCTCTCTCTCTCTCTCTCTCTCCATATATATATATATATATATATATATATATATATATATAAAATCTGTATATATAAAAGGCAGTCTGTGAGTCTGAGTGTGACTGTTCCCTATGCATGCAAAATTTGACTTACATCCATTCATTTTGCTTTCAGTCTACGGTTTCGCTTTAACTGGAAACAACTACTGCTTTTTAGTCTTTCGTGCCAACCTCCAAAGAGTCTGATCTCCAGGACCATGGATTAGTTTTAAAGCTTTCATTACACCCGAGAAACGCCAGGCTATACTGCTAGGATAAGAACATATATATATATATATATATATATATATATATATATATATATATATATTCTTAAATATAAGTGCGAATTATTTCTCACCTATTACTTATCTTAGCTATAACTTTCAGTCTATGTTATTTTTCTGCATGTGTGTTTTCTGTGTTCACGTTTTAATATATATATATATATATATATATATATAGTATTATGCAAAAGTATTAGGATAAGAACTATTTTATCTTTTATGAAAATATTGACAGAAAATATATTGACGGAAAAATCAATTTAATTAAAGCAATTTTATTTGATTTACTCAACAAATGCTTTGACAAGAAAAAATACTTGCTACAAAATAAATTTAATATTTAGAATAATAGCCTTTTGCTTTGATCACAGGCTTCATTCTGTCAGGCATTGACATCACAAGCTTCTTCAATGTATCTAATGGTATCTCCTGCCAAGCAGCTTGTATTTGTTCCCAAAGTGTGTCTTACGAAGTAACATTAGATTTATCAATTTTTTTATCCAAAATATCCCATAGATGTTCAATAGGATTGAGATCAGGGTCTTTTCGGGGCCAATTCAAATTTCGAAGTCTTTCTTGCTCTTATTTTTTAGTTAAATAATTTTTACAAAGGTCTGCCTTTTCACCTTGTATTTGAATTTCAGCGAGGTTTTTAGGAAAATCACCCCTGTCCTAATACCTTTGCACACTACCGGTAGTATGCAAAAGTGTTAGGACAGGGGTGATTTTAAACTTTATTTTGATGCCTCAGAAAAGATAAAATAGTTTTTGTCCTAATACTTTTGCACAGTACTGTATATATAGTCGTATAATTTGGCAGCATCTTTTCTTTTAAGCAAGTTGTGTTTAACGTTAGAGACAACATAGTCTTATATGTTTTCTTTTGAATTTTGTCATATTTTCTGATTAGTCTTTTGATTTCCGAATTATATTTGTATAAAAAGTGTCCAAAAGTTGTCCTAGTACTTACGAACGTCATCGTTCGTCACCAGGGACTATATTACAGTTTAGAAATCAAATATTGCTTTGTAGCAATACCGAAGTTAAGTAACGTTGAGCCTGGCCAGTACTTAGGTGGGTGACCACTTGGGAATACCAGGTGCTGTTAGCGTTCACGGATGTGCGTTGTGGTGCGGTGGATGTCGGCTTGGAGGGGGAAATCGGTGAGCCGAGTTCCAATTCCACACACTGCATTCACTTGCGCACTAGTACCCTTGAGAAAGGTATTAATCCATCCGTTCCCTCCAATTATGGGTTAAATAATTGAGGTCTGCTGTTCATGCGATCTGTGGCGGATTTCTGCACCGATTGTTTGTTATCAGCGGTTCCAAAAAGTGTGGATGGTACTACACAATGCCTTCACCATTATAAACAAATCTTTGTGTGGATGTCTTACTAAGGTTAGACCCTCATACATCGAAATCGATGGGAGAGTCCATAATATATATATATATATATGTATATGTGTGTGTGTGTGTGTGTGTGTGTGTGTGTGTGTGTGTGTGTGTGCGCGCGCAAACAGTTTCAGGTTGATTTTAAGATTATAGTCATAATTGTAAAACACGTTACTTTCTAGTAAAATGTTTTGAGAAGATACCCGAATGTATTTTATTTTGAGAAGATACCCGAATGTATTTTATTTTGAGAAGATACCCAAATGTATTTTATTTTGAGAAGATACCCGAATGTATTTTATTTTGAGAAGATACCCGAATGTATTTTATTTTGAGAAGATACCCGAATGTATTTTATTTTGAGAAGATACCCGAATGTATTTTATATTTACCATTATGAGTTCGATATTAGATCGCCTACTATATCTGCGAATCATTTTTTCTTTTTTTTCTTTTTTCTTTTCACCAGGAACATTATATTAGCTGTTATTGTAAAGTCGAGATCCACTGCTTAGACGTGTTCGTGACTGCTATCCGAGAAGATTTTCAGACATTTCGATTACAGATTGCAAACTTTTCAGAGTCTCACCACGCCTGCGTTGCCTAAAACCTAATTTATAGATCCAATCGAGAACTTCTTTTGGAGAGATCTTTCTCTAATCTATTCATTGCAGAACAACATTGTAGTTTCGTATTTGAAGCTAGATTATATTGTTTGAAACGCTAAAATTGACTTTTTGTTTCTTAATCTGAAACTGAACACTGCTTTGATTTTAAAGACCGAAGTTCAATTTTATTGATATTATTGGAGATTTTAGATTCATATGGATTGAAACAATAAATCAAACATATATTTCAGTTACTTTCTGAGATGACCTTACATTTAAAAATATGCCTACGTTATTCTACACTAAAAATTGAACTACCTGTATTTAGTATAGTGGAAGTTATCACTAACAAGATTTCCAAACTCTATGTTCCGTTCAATATCTTAAACCAATAAATAAAATTTAAATAAGATGACTTTCATATATATATTAAAAAACTTTAATCCAAAAGGAAAAGCAGGAAGGTAAATCCGAAAGACCCGATCCTAATTAATATTAATATTTTAATATTAAAAATGATCCAGGTGGAGGGCTCAATATAATTAATATTTGAATTACAGGGCCCATTATAAAATAAAATAAATTTCGAAGTTCGTTGTATGATCATTTCTACATGAAATCCCTAAGAGAGATTTTCACATTTCATCGGCAACTTTTCAAAACTCAAAATAAAAATAAAATAAAACATTACCGGCGGAAGTTCAAAAATTTACGTCACAGAAAAAACTAGATGGGTGGGATTATAGCAATCAATGCCTATTTTTAGATGTTGAACAACATTACTTTTAGATTGATTTGTAA
This sequence comes from Ascarosepion bandense, assembly GCA_037127315.1. Taxonomy (NCBI): domain Eukaryota; kingdom Metazoa; phylum Mollusca; class Cephalopoda; order Sepiida; family Sepiidae; genus Ascarosepion; species Ascarosepion bandense. Next base: position 1,950,109 of record JBBBDQ010000329.1, on the reverse strand, counting down.
GTGAAAAATTTAAAAATTTGGCTTTGTATGTGCGTTGTGGTACAGTGGATATCGGCTCGGAACGAGAAGCCGGGGAGCCGAGTTCGAATTCCAGTTGGATCCATTGTATTCACTTACGCGCAAATACCCTTGGGAAAGGTATTAATCCGTCTCTTCCCTCCAGTTATGGGTTAAATAGCAGGACAGACTGGGTTCTATAGCCTTGGTCGGCAACCAGTCTACTGCAGAAAGCAATGGCAACCTACTGCGGGATAATCTTCTGCCCAGTCAGTGATGTCTCTTTCGAGACATGATCGCCCAAGCGTGTATTACGTATGATACTTAACTGACTAACTCTAAAAAAAGAGGAAGGAGAAGTAAAGTAAGAAATAGGGCGTGGTGTTTGACAGGGAAGTGGGCGAAATAAAATGGAAAGGAAAGAAAAAATAAAGAAAAGAAAAATGTCATTTTCGTAGAGACGCTAGGGACGTGTTAACAAAACTAGCGTTTTTAAATGGGATGAAGTTTTAGAAAAATATTTTTTGGGGGGAAAAGCTGACATATAATTTATGATTTTCATGAAAAAATATTGACAAAACTCTTACTTTGCGGTTTAACAATTTCTGTAATTTAACTTTATAGGACTCCATAGTAAACAATTCTTTTAAGAATATTTCTTCGTTTTCTTTTCCCTTTTTAATAGTAAAGAGGCTTACGGCCATATCACGTTCAATACACCGGTTCTCGCTCGATCAGCAACGTTGAGCATAGTCAGTACTTAGATGGGTGACCACTTAGGAATACCAGGTGCTGTATGCGTATAGTGACGGGTGTGCGTTGTGGTGCAGTGGATATCAGCTCTGAACGAGAGATCGGTGAGCCGAGTTCGAATTCCAGTTGAATACCCTGCATTCACTTAAGCACGGTACCCTTGGGAAAGGTAATTAATCCGTCCCTTTCCTCCAGTTATGGGTTAAATAACAAGGGTAGGACTTGGAGACCCTGCCCTTAAAAACAAATCCCAGTGAATCTTGATACTCGAAAAGAAAAATGTATTACTAGACACAAAACTTATATAAAAACAACAATAAATTGTTGAAAGAAAAAGGTATTACCAGCAATAAATAAATAAAGTTTAGTTGGCAATAAATGACCTGCCGAGGTTGATTTGCCATAAAAACAAAACAAACAACCAAATAATAGCAAAGAACAAATGCTAATGATTTCTTACGCATGAGCATGCAACTGATCTTGTGTTTTGTTTATAGTTCTTGCAAACGCAGCGCAAACTGGAAACTGAATTCTTGTATAGAAAAGCTTAAAGAGAAGATATGCAAAAAAACTATATTGTAATTTTATTAAATAAGTATTTATTTATTCATTTTCATCATTAAATCAGTTTTAAATAAGTGTGATTACTTTGTGAGTTTAATAATAAAACTTTTAATTTCTTCAAAAGAATAATGAATATTTATTGTACTAACCCTAGTACAATCAATTATATTTTGTCCCGAATCACCTGTTACTCTTGCTTTGAGTGAATATGAATCTGGGAATAAAAGCAATTAAGAGGTGGTCCAAGGCTCCATAAAACCTCCAATCTCTCCGAGATCAGAGATCTGACTGTTGCATGTAGTTCATAGTCATATTCAGTTATTCTCCCCAAAATTTGGTTTCGGTCGGTCAAGGCATGGCCATTTTAGGGGTTGCGACAGACAGACACAAGTCACAGAATTTCATATATAAATAGAAAGATTGGTGGCAATTTCCGTCCTAACTTTTTGTTTTAGTGATATCACCTGAGTAGAAAGGAAAATAATTATATATAATAATTTTCCTTCCTAGTTAGATTTTGCTACCGATTTAGTTGTTTTCACTCTTTTTAAAAACTTTTTTACTCTTATTTTTTTCCTTTTTAACAGCAAAGAACAAATTCTAATGATTTTTTTACTCTTGAGCATGCAACATGCAAATGACTATGCGTAAATATTTCTTTCTGGGCCAAAATTTTAACTTTTGAATTGTTAGGCCTTGTGACTTGTTTATAATTCTCGCAAATACAGAGGGGAACTGGAAATTTGATTATTGTAGATATTAAAACTTCAAGGATTGTATTTATTTTAATCATTAAATTGCGAATGTTTTGTATGTTGAATAATAAAACTTTTAATTTGACAAAACAATTAACGAAAAGGATGTGGTGCAGTGGATACCGACTCGGAACCACAAATCGGGGGAGCCGAGTTCGAATTCCAGTAGAATTCTATGCATTCACTTACTCACAAATATATTGGGAAAGGTATTAATTCCTCTCTTCCCTCCAGTTATGGGATAAATTATAGGACAGATTAAGTTCTATAGCCTTGGATAGCAACCAGTCTACCACAGGAAGCAATGGCAACCTCCTGCGGGATAATCTTCTACCCAGTCAGTCATGTCTCTTTCGAGACATGATCGCCCAAAGCGTGTATCACGTATGACACTTAACTAACTGAATATAATAGTTGGAAACAGGATTAAGGCTTTTACTAGGCATAAAGTCGGGGGTAGGTTTTATATTGTTATGAAGTAATAAACTGATCCCCCACTAATTACTACTTAATAATATAATGCATCTCTACCCCCTCTAGGTATGAGTGAAATAATAGGAAAGATTGGGTTCTATAGCCTTGGCTGGCAGAAAGCAATGGCAACCTACTGCGGAATAATCTTCTACTCAGTCTTTCGAGACATGATCGCCCAAAGCGTGTATCACGTATGGCCCTCAACTGACTGAATTAACGAACATTTATTGTAATAAGCTAGTAAAATCCACTGTACTTTTTACCACCCTGTTTGCACTTCTCACCAAAATTGTGTTTCGATCGGTCAATTATTTGAGGGTGTGACGGAAGGACAGACTAACGGAAGTCACAGAATTTTATACATAGATGTATGTATTTATCTTCTTATATGGCAATGGATGCTGGAAAATCTCTCTTCCCGAACACCACCTGATGAGCAAAAACTAGAGGTAGCAGACATATTGTAATATAACAATCTGGCCCCACCCGAGGAAGGCTGATGCAAGCGAGGGTGTTTCCGGTCGTTGAAAGGAACGGATGTCGTTTGACCTTATTTCCGGCAGCAGCGGAAATAACTACAGAGGCAAACAGAACAGGTGTCTCTGAGAATTACGTGGGCGTGCGTGGGCGAGGCAAAACCGGAAGAAAAAGTCCCGGTTCTGAAAGATTATAAAAAGACCTCGGCACACGGATTCGCCAGTAGAGGAGCGACAGAGATCGGCCGGTGAAGAGAGACACAACAGATAAGACTACACTCCCGTCAACCCATTAGAAGCGCGCTCTCTCAATTCTCTGTTCCCTATTCTACACGGTCCATCGTCATTAATAAAGATATAACTTTATATTTTTATATATATGCGTGTTTGTTGTTTTGTCGTCATACGGCGATATATAACAATATGGTTCTCCTGAAAATTCTATTGATTACAAGTCTTAACGAAAATAGCAACATAAAGAATACTTCTATTCAGAATCTAAGAAAAATTCCTTAGATATACAATGATGAAGAGGGCTTGGAAAAATTAACCCTTACATGGAATACTGGGGGGTAAAAGAAATAGTGGAAAGCAGGGAGCCATTTACCTGACCAACTTGTGTAAATGAGGAATGCTTAATCGGGTGGGGGTGAGTGACAGTCTTAGCAAAGCGATAAAACTGCTATCACACGAGATAGAAAGTTGTGGAGAGTCATAATCGTCTATATCTTGAAGAGACGTAGTACATAAAAGAAATTTATTTTGTAAACTATCCACTGAGCTAGAAAACTCATGATGAATCAGCAATAAATTTAATTTCCTTTGTACGAAATATAGAACTGAACATGATTCCTTTAATCTCAAACAAAAACAGTCACCACAATGTTTAACATGCCAGACAACTTGTACAGTCAAACATATTCCTGTGGAATGTTGAGCTCTTACTAATGCTAGAAATTCTTCTTCTTCTATGTACCTTGTCCTTTCAGAACGTAGGCGATCATGGCCTTCCACGTCTCCCTATCCCTGGTGGCTCTTAGCACGCCTTCTCCTGTTACACCACCCAAACCCCGCTCTGCCCTTCATAAGCTCAAGCCCATAAATCTAGAATATGAATGTATAGAAACTAGCATGGCTACAAAATGAGGGATCAGTTTATATATTGATTATAATATAGAATTGATCCCCCATTTTATATCCACATTATAATTTCTTATAAACAGTTGGCATATATATTCTTCTTCTATGTACCTTGTCCTTTCAGGACGTAGGCGATCATGGACTTCCACGTCTCCCTATACCTGGTGGCTCTTAGCACCCTTTCTCCTGTAACGTCTCTCAGCCCCTGTCCGTCATCTACCTGCTCAGGCCCTTCAAATATGATACCCGCTGCTTTACTCTGTCTCTTTTTCCCTCTATCTGGCCTGTTAGTATCAGGTTCTCCAAGCCCTCTTTCCTCATTGCATGTCCCAGGAACTTCAGCTGTCTCTTCCTGATGCTTAATATTAATTTCCTTTTTGTTTCCATCCTTTCCAAAACCTCATCATTGCTCACATGCTCGATCCATGATATCCTCAGCATCCTTCTGTAGAACCCCATTTCAGCTGCTTCAAGTTTTCTCTTCATCTTTGTTGATATTGTCCAACATTCACTGCCATATTGAAGAACTGATATCACATAGCAATCCAGTACTCTCTTCTTTGTTTCTAGTGAACGTTTCCTGTGTCTTAATACTTTACTCAGCTTCTGGAACGCGTCTTTCGCCATGCCAATTCGCCTTTGCATCTCTGTGTCGCACTTTCCGTCTTCAAGAACACTTCCCAGATATTTAAACTTTCGTACCCGCTTGATTTTAACATCCCCCATCTGTATTTGGCACTTTGGGCTGCTCTTTTTGCTGAAAGCGATGCTTAAAAACCAACAATATGAAAGATATATTGGAGAAAACTCGCATGGGCGACGTTCTCTCCTTATTGAGAGAGACAGGAGTATACTTAAAAATATAATACCAGGTCACAATTCTGGAAAATCCAACTAGTGGAAAAGTTTGAACTTAAAAAAATATTGATTTTCAGCATGACCCAAAGAAGGTCGATATGCGGGTTAAACTAACCAAAAACCAACAATAACTAACTGAATATGACTATGAATTACATCCAACAGTCAGATCTCTGACCTCGGAGAAATTGGAGGTTTTATGGAGCCTTGGACCACCTCTTAATTGCTTTTGTTCCCAGATTCATATTCACCCAGAGTATGAATAACAGTTAAGGTTCCAATTAGTGGTATATATTACCCCCACCCACAAACGAGAATAAACACTATAAAAGTATAATAAAACATTTTTCTCGTAAAATTACCAGCAATACATATTTATAGTAGAATTACCAACATTCCATTTTATAGCAAAATGACCAAAAATAGATTTTCTCTGTGGTTGAAGGCATACAACTGCGTACAAATTATTTAGATTTCGACATTAAATATACCCATAGAGGTATTGATATGCCGCTGAACAAAATCAGCCAACCATTGCAAGTAATATGTGTCAATACATTATTTTAAAAATCGTTTCTTTCCATTTTAAATTATATTTAATTGGTTTCTCTAGAATATCTGCGATTGTAGCCTTCTAGAGTGGTCGATTTAATTGTAATTAAATCGATTCCCCGATCAGGCTTTTCGGGTGAAAAGTGTGGCTAGACACCCAATAGGATGTCAAAGGATGGATGAATGTTCTTTTGTTTGTTTGTTTTTTTTATGGTCAATGACTACCTAGTATAATATGATAAACACTGTTATATAGATACTAGCAGTATAGTCCGGCGTTGCTAGGGTGTAATGAAAGCTTTAAAACTAATCCATGGTCCTGGAGCTCAGACTCTTTGGACGTTGGCACGAAAGACTAAAAAGAAATAGTTGTTTCCAGTTAAAGCGAAACCGTACACTGAAAGAAAAATGAATGGATTTAAGTCAAATTTTGATTTCCTGGTATCGTTATCAAATAAATTTTTGTCGTCGTAAACTGAATTTTGAAGGCTAAATAAGTCCTCTGAGTAAATGGTATCATGGCTGAGACTAAGAACTACAATTATGCCTACTTAGAGCCAAATCCGAAGCAAAAACTAAAATAAAAGGGCTGAAAAAATACAGACATATAGGCAGATAAACAGACACACACACAAACATCTTGCCTTTTATATATATATTATCGATTTTCTGCACTATTGTAAGAACTGCAACCTTGAAACTTCTGAATATCGTTTCTTATGTCTTTGTCTATGAGTATCTCAAATTTGATTAAAATCGGACCACTCTTTCTATAACCCGATTTTTTCGATTATCGATTTTCGGGGGTATCTCGACACAAAACCTAGCTAAGAACACTCGCAGACGCTTAGAGTACAAATTTTCAGGAAAATCAGTTCAGCCGTTTCGGAATCTATAGGTAACGGACACACACACACACACAGACACACACACAGACAAAGTTCTATTTATAAATAAGTTAAGATATGTGTGTGTGTGTATGTGTGTGTGTGTGTGTGTGTGAAAAGTGTATGTATATAATTATAAATATCAATATATATATATATATATATATATATATATGCAATTTGTTATATATATTGTTATTTATATATTATATATGCGTGGTACTTATTTGAAAGTGCTCAACATCAGTGATAGAGCTGACATATTCATGTAGTTAGGTGTGAGTTTGTAACCCCGGGTTTCACGTACAAACTGATTAATTTTTTTTAAATTGCCTATATGTACGGCTGTCAATGGGTGTTCAAATGTGTATATATGTCTGCATGACGACAATTTTTCCTCCCAACTCCACAAAAATACACCTATATACGCAGCCCTGCATATAGCCAATTTTTTAAAAAATTAATCTGTTTTTCTGATGATCGCAAGAGCATGATACCCAGGGTTACAAACTCACATCTATCTATCTATCTATCTATCTATCTATCTATCTATCTATCTATCTATCTATGTGTGTGCGTGTGTGTGTGTTCGCCATAGAAAAAAAACTACCAGCCTAAATTTATGTACACTTAACTACCAGAGCGAATGTCCATATTACTACAAAATAGCAATTATAAAAAATCTAATACATCGTGCAAAAACTAATGCATCCACAAAGCAGATTTTTACAGTGAACTAAAGAATATGAAACAATCACTTATTAATAATAACTTTCTAAAATATATAGTTGATGAACAAATACAATCCTTTCTTTAAAGTCTCAATACTAAGCAAATAGAACATAATACTATTTCAACTAATTATAAACATATTAATCACCTATATTGTAATCAAATGCATACAAATTATAAACAAGATGCAAAAAAAGTTAAGTTAATCATATATTCCTCTTAATCTAGTATATCCGAGTAATTGATTCTTCTCCTCCGGTTAGCAATTTGCAAAAGACCAACATAGTTTACAAACTCAAGTGCCCTTTGGGAGATTGTATCTCCAACGGATTAAATAATATTTATCTTATTCATACCACCGCTTTCACGACGCTTAACACAACCCTTGAACAATAATTCTAACATTTTTAGGCATTTAAAACAACATGCCTGGCCACAATTCCGGAAAACCCTAGTTGAAAACACAACTCTACTTAAACATGAAAACAATAAACAAAAACTAAACATTTTCGTGGCTATATACATAAAAGTTAAAACCTACCCTGAACAAGATAAACTATTAAATCTCCACAAATCTCCTTAAGTGCCTATAATTAATAACAGAAGCCAATGGTTTATTCCAATGACTTCCCATACTTAATATTTCTTGTTTTCATTCTCGCGTGGTCATGTGTGACGTCATGAGCTGTGGTGCTATATTCGGTTCTAGCGTCTTAAAGGCACGAGTTTGTTGTTGCTTGGAAACTTTCCATGTAAACAAAAACAGTTTGTCATTATCGTTTGTCCGTGTTTTAATATATAATGTAATTTGACATCTTTGAAAATGGCATATATAAGCCGAAATCTTTGATTAGGTTATTTTTAAAAAAATATGTATCAATATTGTAATTTTCTTTCTTCATTTAATGATAATGCTATTAAGCTTATCAGAGAATATGAAAAAATTTACATAAAATAGACAAAACTTGTGTATATTATTTAATGAAACATGCATTAATATATATATATATATATATATATATATATATATATATATATATATATTGTAAGAAAGTTATGGAACACGTAGATTTTAAACCCAATGTTCATGCATTTACTATTATAAAGAGTGCTCGATACAACGTAGACCTTTATATTGTAGTGGTTGTGACAATAGTTTATAAAATCATAGTATCACTAAAAAAAACATTTTCGCGTTTCGGAGTTACATTTGCTTCTCATCTGGTGATAAGATTTTTTTTTGGGGGGGGGGGGGGGGGGTTCAACTTATCACCAAATGAGGAGCAAACGTAACACCGAAACGCGGAAACTTTTGTGTAGTGATACTATACTTTTATAAGCCATTGCAACAACCACTACAATATATATATATATATATATATATATATATATGCAAGTGTCATTAAAGATGACAGACAAGGCATAATGGCTGAATATTTTTATGTAATTTTTCATGTGATTATGATTTTTTCTTTTGAAGACAAAATCATAAGATCACATAAAAATTACATAAAACACTTAATCATAAAACTTAACCTTGTCTGTCATTTTTAATAAAACTTGCATTAAAGAGAGATTGCTGCCCAAATATACAATATATATATATATATATGTGTGTGTGTGTGTGTGTGTGTGTGTGTGTGTGTGTATGTATATATATATATATATATATATAGAGAGAGAGAGAGAGATTTCAGTAATTACTCAAGAGCATCGGGAATATGATTTTCGAACTGTTACACACCTATGAACAGCCATTAAGATATCGATTGCAGTTAAATCGATTGCTTTGGTTACTTGTGAACGGTTTCCAAGCAAACATAACGAACAGTGCATTGACAATGTTTTCAATTCCCATTGGGTGTCATGAAATCGGACTTCAATCCGACTGAACAAATACATTCACATCAATTGAGCTCCTAATCTCACCCCAGAATCTCTCTCGTTATCTTTCTCTCTCTCTTTCTCTCTCTCTGTATATATATATATATATATATATATATATATATATATATATGAAGAAATATGTTAATGCTACTTTTATTATTATGTATATTTTATTATCAATATTATTCTTATTTACGAATAATATCGCAGTTATTCGTATGTCCAGGTTGCGGTTTAAGTACTATTACAAAGAGAAAGAAAAACAACCTAGCTTACGAGAAAATATTATATTAGCAGACAATTTTAACCCAAAGTAAATATTTCTATACTAATTAACCCCAGAAAATCTCATTTTATATGGTTCTAATTAAGCTTTACCACACATCGAAGTCTTTCGGAAAAGTTTTGGCATGCACACTTTCCATGGGTCTTTTGTTTCATACTCTGTTTAATGTTGTCTTCAGAGCTTTAATATAATAAACCGAGGTAGAACAGGTCTTATTTTCAAAAACTACTTAAGAGCGTTTAGAATTGGTCATGAGACTGGCAGTTCATCCTTGGTGAAGAAGCCAGGACAATTCTCTCTGCACTACTGTTGCGTTACGGTTCGGCTCCTTGCTCTGACCTGTAGAAGTTCCTAATGTTTATCACCATTTGACATTGCATCATTCAAGATATCTTAAATCTACACTTCATTTTCGATGTTTAATCTTTAATCATGTGGCACAAAAACAAATTTCCTCTTTCCTGAAATGGCTGCCCAAACAATAACTGATGCCGGTTTGTCGGTTCTGAGATCACTTGATGGAAGAACATGATAGTTTTGATGGTTTAAAAATCTGTTCAACAGAGAATTCGTTTCTTATTAGTGAAGATATTTTGCGGCTTGTCATCGCAAATCTGTTTCAGAAAATGCTTGCACCGTTGAAGCCTATTTTTCATTGCGGCTATCCGAAGGATGTAGGTTGTGGTGCATTGGATATCGGCTCGGAACGAGGAATTGGAGAGCCGAGTTTGAATTCCAGACGAATTCATTGCATTCACTTACGCGCAAATACCCTTGGGAAAGGTATTAATCCGCCTATTCTTTCCAGTTATGGGTTAAATAACAGGACAGATTGGGTTCTATAGCCTTGGCTGGCAACCAGTCTACTGCAGAAAGCAATGGCAACCTACTGCGGGATAATCTTCTGACCAGTCAGTCATGTCTCTTTCGAAACATGTTCACCCAAGCGTGTATCACGTATGGCACTTAACTGACTGACTGAATATAATGGTTGGAAGCACGATTAAGGCTTCTACAGGACATAAAGTGGGGGATCAGTTTTATATTGTTATAAAGTTATAAACTGATCCTCCAGTAATTACTACTTACAAATATAATACATCTCTTTCCCCTCTAGCTATGAGTCAAATAACAGGACAGATTGGCTTGGCTGGCAACCAATCTACCGCAGAAAGTAATGGCAACTTACTGCAGGAAAATCTTCTGCCCAGTCAGTCATGTCTCTTACGAAACATGATCGCCTAAAGCGTGTATCACGTATGGCACTTAACTGACTGACCCGAAGGCACCTGTCACTTGGTTATCTTGTAGAGCGACATGCCTTGATAATTTTGGTAAAGCTTCCGTATGGTTCTCTCCCACTGACAGGCTTCTTTAGCCAATACACTCATTGACATCATTCAAGTACGCCTGATTTTTCACGGACCTGTTTAATGAGTTTTGACTTTCGGGAATTGCAAAGGCGTCCTGGTCACGGTCTATCTTTAATGAAGGAAGTCTCGTATCGATCGATTTTGCTTTTGATAAACATTTCTATTGTTTTTCAACTTTAAAAATCTCATGGGGAGTCAGTCCGCTTTCATGTTGCTCAATTATGTATTTTCTTTTAATTTCCGAAGAATTTTCGTGCGTGACAAATAACCTGTTAGAAAAACACGTAGTATATGATGTTGGCTTAATATTGTTAGGCGAATATAAGATGTTGGGTGAATAAAATGTTGGGCGAATATTTTTTTTTTAATCATATCACCCCAAGCAAGGCGGTAAGGCCACTGGTGTACAGGGGGCTACGTAAGAGTGAATAGATTGGAAAACAGAAAGCCGGAAACCATGTCCTAAACAGGGAACAAGGGATGAGCCTCTACACCTGTTCAATAGACGTGGGTGGCGTGTGAACCGGGCGATAGTTTAGTCTATCTACTCCAATTCATATATATATTGTTGAGTGAATATGATGTTGGCCGAATATATGATGTTAGGCGAATATAATGTTGGGTGAATATATGGTGTTCAGTGAATATGGTGTTGGGCGAATATAAGAAGTTGGGTGAATATATTATTGGGTGAATATATGATGTTGAGTGAAAATGATGTTGGGCGAATATAAAATGTTGGGTGAATAAAATGTTGGGCGAATATAAGATGTTGGGTGAATAAAATGTTGGGCGAATATATATTGTTGAGTGAATATGATGTTGGCCGAATATATGATGTTAGGCGAATATAATCTTGGGTGAATATATGATGTTGAGTGAATCTTATGTTGGACGAATATATGATGTTGGGTGAATATGATGTTGCGAGAATATATGATGTTGGGTGAATACAACAATGTAATGATCCCACAATTTTTAAAATCATTTCAACCCAAGCAAGTCGATACCGCCACTGATACGCAGTGGGTGCTACATAAGAGAGTTAAAGTTTTAGACAGGAGGAGAGTGAAGACAATTACGAACAAGCTGCAAGAGGTGAAAGAGAGAGGGCAAAAGAAGGATGTGAATAAACAGTTGCGAAGGTAGACAGAAGAAAAAGAACAAGAGAGACGGGGTGATACGGAAAGAGCTGGAGTTAAATGGATAAAGAGATGGGAATTGACGTTGCATTTAAATTCCTGGAGGTTGTAGCCGTCAGGAAAGCACGTATATGGAAGGGAGATCCACAGACGAAAAGCGCGAGAAAAGAAGCTGCTGGAGTAGAATTGTCGCCTGGATTTGGTTGATCTAACTGTGAAAGGGCGGGACCTTGTTGCCAGTCTTGTTACCCGAGTAAATTCTTGTGGGGAGGCACCAGTGACCTAAGTTCGTCGGAGTAGAAGCAATGAAAAAGAGACAGAGAGGAAGTCACATGCCGCCGATGAGAAAGTGGCTGGAGTCGATCTGTCAGGTCGTGACCAATCACATTACAGATTCTCCTTTGGAGCCTGTCAAGAACACTGAGACGAACAGCACGAGAGCCTGACGAGATATGACAACAGTATTTCATCGAATTCATTTGAACTTTTGTAATAGCATTCATGCCGCACCCTTTAATTACTTTATTTTACTATTGTTATTTTATATTCTGACAGAAACCCTTTTAAAAAAATTAATAAATGTAAGGCAAAAAAGCCACTATGATGTAAGAGGTTAATGAATGTGTGAAAATTATGAGAAAAAGAAAATATTAAGAATAAAGAACAAAAAAGAATACATTATTTGCACAGCTCGGACTGTTGTCCTCATCTTTATTGCCATGTTTACGACGTTTCGGTCTTTCCACGCTCCGGCTTTTTTCTGGTGCTAGGAATTTAAAAACAAAAGGTTCGCTTCGAAATGAAAATAGAATGGTTCTTTTGTTATTATTACTTTGCAAAATTTTACAAGTCAAATAGCGACAATTTACCCATCGCACCCTTTAGATTTGCTATATATATATATATACACACACACTACCAGCCAAGTCTTTTAAAAAATTATGTATTTCATACTATTTTTAGTATTTATTGCCAAGTGAATAATTCTAAATGAAAATAGAATGGTTCTTTTGTTATTATTACTTTTCAAAATTTTACAAGGCAGCCAGGAAGCCTTTGCTTTGGCCAACCAATAAAAAGAAGAGACTAGCATGGGGAAGAGAGTACAAAAACTATACACCAGAACTGTTCATTTGATGCACATGTTATTGTGCAGTATTAACAAAAGAACCATTCTATTTTCATTTAGAATTTTCCACTTTGCAATAAATATTAAAAATATTATGAAATGCATCAAAACTGTATTGGCCTAATAATTATGGCCGGTAGTGTAGATTGGCATTGCGTTTAAACTTTTGAAAATCAGCTTTGACTGGAATCTATCGAGCCGGAAGAGAGTTCCACAAGTGAGAAATTAAAGGGAATAAAAGATTTTCATAGAATTTACGGTCGCATCTGTCAATTTCAACTGTAGATATATTTATAGAAAGTGCACAAGAAAATTACATTAGGGTGGTGATAAGTTCATTGGTCAGTATAGATGACATTGTATAATCTTGATATTATATTGAGAATTTCTAAATCCGTAGCAGAAATATCAGACCAGATGTGACTTCAATATTCAAAGCATGAACGAATATTAGATTTATAAATGATTCTGGCATGGAAAATATTCTTGCACGACAGAGCAAACCAATGTCGCAACAGCAGACCTAGCAACTGATTCAATAAAATCCTTTCACTTCATTATCAGTGGAAAGCGTTAGCTTAGAAAGGCGTAATGATTATGTATGATATATATTAGAGATGCTTTTGACACTTCGCTCCGATGAATGTTCATTTACAAAAATAATGTTGTTTTTTTTAATCTGGTATTAAATACCGACTAATGTTTCAGAAGTAACCGGAATTTCGTCATTTCCTCCTCAAAAATATCGATCTCACATGCCAACTGAATAAAAAATATAGATTCATATCATTTAATTCGCACACGCACATTTATATATACATATATGCATTACTTTCTAGTAATGAATTGAGTTCTTTCAGTGACTGGCCTGTGTATACACCACTTATATACAACATGCTAAAATTTCCCTTCCAGAAGCAAGTGAATGTCTAGCCACAATGATGAGCTGGGATAAAGCGAAACAGGCTTGTATGTGGATATGTGGATGACGAATACACACACACACACACACATACATACATACATACATATATATATATATATATATATATATATATATATATATATATATATATATAGTATTTACATTATTCGGACTATTGTCCTCATCTTTGTTGCCATTTGTACGACGTTTCGGCCGTTGTAAGCACCGGCCTTTTATCAGGTGCTAGGAATTTCGAACCAAACCGTCGTACAAACGGCAAGAAAGATAAGGACAATAGTCCAAATAATGTAAATACTGTAAATATTACATCATCTCAGAAATATAGACAAATATATATATAACATACCACACTTGGTATACAATCCAGGTTAATTCCGATAGAGACAAACTCAAGAGAACTCAATGTTAAATTCATTTATTTAATTTAAATATAAATATAATATAATTTATAAAATATATATAATTTATATAATTTAAATATAAATATAATATAATTTAGAAAAGATTTTAGATTATTACAATGGGTCATACATATTTCATCGCGTCATAATGTTATTATCGCGGCTCGTCAGACCCAAATGGTACAACAGTTGGTCCTCAAAATATCACCCCACCAAAATTTCTTTTCTTTTATTTTATTTTACATAGCCGCTCACTTGTCCATATTAAAATAGACATTTGTAACGGTTATTTACGAAAATTTCTCGCTCATTCGAAAAGAACCCAAAAGAAAGAGGAAAGCAAAGATAAAGGAAAGACAGATGATTGATTAATGTAAAAAAGAGAAAAAAAGATAGAAAAAAGAAAAAAAAGAAAAAAGGAAAACAGAAAAAACTGAATGGAAAGCAAGAAGAGAAAAAGAAAGGACAAAGAGATACAACAAAAGAAAACGCAGTATCATGAGAAATAAATGTTGATACCATTTATCGTAATAGCGTTAGAAAAACATGGAAAAATTTAAGAATGAAATTTAATTTCAAATATACTGGGATATATTTACGGTAGAAAAACAATTGTACATCGTAATTTTAATACAATTTGAAAAAATAATTACTCTTGCTATTATTTTAAAAATTAATGCTAATTTTTAAAAAATTGTTAAAATAATTAAAAATACTAAACTTAAAAAATATAAATATAGAAACAGGAAAAATTAAATAAACCTAACAGAAGAGGGAAATACACAAAGAGAAGGAAAGAAAAAGGAAAAACTCACGATAGAACGGATTTTAAAATAATTATAAAAAACGCTAGATAGAATTCGACGTATTCATATTCACTCATATTCATTCTTAGAAACGCAACAAGGGATTTACCCTTAAATTAAAATATACCGATTATAGTGAATGTTTATGGTGAAAAATAAATCATATCCTCTAACATAAATTACATTATAACCACTAGTAGTAATTTATTCTAACTATAGTTAAAATAATAACTCCCAATAAAAAATATAATTTATTAAAATACAATCTTAAAAAATATCTAAAATACCAGTAATACTAATAATAGACAATAATAGCAAATAAAGAGATAACAAATACATATATATATATATATATATATATAGTCATCCGCAGACAGATCTGTTTCGCTGTATCACAGTTCATCAGTACGGTTAGACTCCGGTTGCTTTTAACCCAGGTTGGAAACCCGACCGAACTGGCATCAGTCGGCGATTCTACCTCTCGGCTACGGGCGCTCGGTAGAAGAAGGTACACTTTTTAGCGTGCATATTATTATTATACACGCCCAATAGCCAGAGTGCTCTAATTCATTGCGAAATGAGCGATGCATACATGGCAGAGTAGCTACTGTTTATCAAAGTCTACCATTCCTCCAGAGTGCTCAATCAGGGTATGAGAGCGTAAATAGTCATCCGCAGAAAGATCTGTTTCACTGTATCATAGCTCATCAGTACGGTTAGACTCCGATCGCTTCCTAACCCAGGACTGAAACCCGACTGAATTGGCGTCAGTCGGCGATTCCACCTCTGGGCCACGAGCGTCCGGTAGAAGAAGGCAGACTCTTTAGCGCGTATATTATCATCATACGCGCCCAATAGCTAGAGTGCTCTAATTCATTATTAGCTACTGCTTTTCAAAGTCTCCCACTCTTCCAGATTGCTCAATCAGGGTGTGAGAGCGTAAATAGTCATCCGCAGAAAGATCTGTTTCACTGTATCACAGCTCATCAGTACGGTTAGACTCCGATTGCTTTTAACCGAGGATTGAAACTCAACCAAATTCTACCTCTATATATTATATGATGTGTACGAATATATATAACGTGTACAAATAAAAGAGTTTCCATGCTCTTTAAGAAGCCGTGTTTTTTATCATGCCAAACTCATAAATAATTAATTATACCACTACATGTTTATAAAGACAACTCATGTTACCATCTGACCACAGCTCAGTTAGGACTCATTTAAACACAAACGGAACATACCAAACTCATACTAGCAGACAATAAAAGTATGATAGCCTCATCCACATGTAAAAACGATTAAAAATAATGGAAGCCCTGATAATAAAATAGAAAAAGCACTGAACAACATTAACCATGGACACGGCCACAACGCACAACCGGAAAAATAAACATTCCTATAATTTCAGATTCTTACAAAAAAAACAAACAACAAAAAACAAAAAAAAACACACATTTACAATTAAAATATTTTAAAATTACTTAATTTTTCTTGTGTTCGTGCAAGTATTTTATTTTCTGGACACAAAGGGTGCAAAAATGTCTAAAGTTTCTGCATATCCGAGCGCTTTCGTCTATTCTTTAAGCCATTATCAAGAACATTTTATAAGGATAATGGCGAAAAGAATAGCCGAAAGCGCTCGGATATGCAGAAACATTAAACATTTTTAAACTCTTTGTGTCCAGAAAATGAAACACTTGTAAAAAGACATGAAAAATTGAATAAACGCTTAATTACAGTGCACAGTCAGTCGTCTTTAACTAAACATACACACGCATACACACACACACACACACACACACACACACACACACATACATACATACATACACACACACACACACACACACACATATATATATATATATATGTGTACGAATATAAATAAATATGCATATATGTACGTACACACACACACAGATATATATATATATATATTTTGGCGTTAATGAAACGGTGCTCGATTTATTATATACTTAGAGGGGTCAGGTAATTCCAGTAAGTGCCATACTTAGAGGGGCCAGGTAATTCCTGTAAGTGTTATACTTAGAGGGTCCAGCTAATTCCTGTGAGTGTCCTACTTAGAGGGGCCAGCTAATTCCTGTAAGTGTCATGCTTAGAGGGACCAGCTAATTCCTGTAAGTGTCATACTTAGAGGGGCCAGGTAATTCCTATAAGTCTCATATTTAGAGGGGCCAGCTAATTCCTGTTATTGTGATATCTATAGTGACTAGCTAATTCCTGTTAGTGTGATACCTAGACGAGACAGTTAATTTCTGTTATTGTGATATCTGTAGGGGCTAACTAATTACTGTTAGTTTGATACCTACAGGGCCTAGCTAATTTCTGTTAGTGAGATACCTAGAGGGGCTAGCTAATTTCTGTTAGCGTCATACCTGGAGGGGCCAGCTAATTCCTGTTAGTGTGATACCTGGAGGGGCCAGCTAATTCTTGTTAGTGTCATCCTTAGAGGGGCCAGCTAATTTCTGTAAGTGTTATACTTAGAGGGACCAGCTAATTCCTGTAAGTGTTATACTTAGAGGGGCCAGCTAATTCCTGTAAGTGTCATACTTAGAGGGGCCAGGTAATTCCTGTAAGTGTCATACTTAGAGGGGCCAGGTAATTTTTGTAAGTGTCATACTTAGAGGAGCCAGGTAATTCCATAAGTGTGATAAGTGTGATACTTATAAGTATCCATAAGTGTGATACTTAGAGGGGCCAGGTAATTCCTGTAAGTGTCATGCTTAGAGGGGCCAGCTAATTCCTGTAAGTGTCATACTTAGAGGGGCCAGGTAATTCCTGTAAGTGTCATACTTAGAGGGGCCAGCTAATTCCTGTAAGTGTCATACTTAGAGGGGCCAGCTAATTCCTGTAAGTGTCATACTTAGAGGGGCCAGCTAATTCCTGTTAGTGTCATACTTAGAGGAGCCAGCTAATTCCTGCTAATGTAATATCTATAGTTGCTAGATAATTCCTGTTAGTGTGATACCTAGAGGGGCCAGCTTATTCCTATTAGTCTGATACCTATATTGGCTGGCTAATTCCTGTTAGTGTCATACCTAGAGGGGCCAGCTAATTCGTGTTAATGTGATACCTATAGTGGCCAGCTAATTCTTGTTAGTGTGATACGTAGAAGAGCCAGCTAATTTTTGTTAATGTGGTACCTAGAGGGGCCAGCTAAGTTCGGTTTGTGTGATACCTATAGTGGCTAGGTAACCTGTTAGTGTGATGCCTATAGGGGCCAGCTAATTCCTTTTAGTGTGATACATAGAGGGGACAGCTAATTCTTGTTATTGTGATATCTATAGAGGCCAGCTAATTCATGTTGGTGTGATACCTATAGGGGTTAACTAATTCGTTTTTAAACGCCCAAATCGGCCATATTTGTTTTTCTTTAGCACACACAGAACCAAACTGTGCTTTAAATTGCAACTCTAATGATCGCACTTTAGCTACATTTTCTGGGAAATTTTGTATAATCTGACGTTATCAGCATTTTAAACAAGGCAAATACGTTCAACTATTTAACTACGATTACTTGTGGTTTTTCGTGCAAACGCAACCAATTATCGACGGCCTCCAAAGTGTTTCCTTAAGCGAATATTATTTGCAAGGCTTGGGTCAACAGGTGATATTTTTTCAGATGATTTCCAAACGTGCCGGTTACTGGAATCGTCTTCTCAAAATACAAATACTAAGAAGACACCACCTTTTACAAATTAAGCATCATGTGAATGGTTTGCGCGGATTTCATATGACTTGGCAACAAAGTAATCAAAACCGGCGAGCTGGCTACGTAGTCTTAAGGCACTTCAGCCTTAATCTAAGCGTACCCTTGTTAACTCGCTTATCAAGAATTAGACTATACCTGGTGCTGAAATGAGGTAGGTGGGAGTTTTATACGAACCACCTGCGGCCTTCGGGTTTTCTGAAATGAGTATATAATAACCTAGCGATACAGAAAATCAATAGTAACAAGACAATTGATGGTCGTTAGTGTGACGAACATCCCAAGATGCAAGCTACGAATTGTCATGAATATTTAGTATCACGTTTATTTTTGTTTATACAGATTGTGATATTGTAGCAATTTATAGAAAATTATGTGAAACGTATTTCCCTTCAGTGTGAAAGATAATATCTTTTTATTTTTTTCTATTTTTCAATCTTAAAGTGTTTTCCATAACATCCCTTAACTTTTGTGACTCCAGTGTTATTTTTTAGATTTGCAATTCTTTCGGGCTTGTTGACAAAACTTTTATCTTACAGAAATAAAGATCTAGAACAGTCAGATGTGGAGAACGAGATGGTTAGTTTATCTTTGAAAATGGAGAAATTAATTTTCTATCAAATATTCCACAATATGCGTTTGCTGTTTAGTCATGTATTTTTCCAAGCTGAAATTTAAATGTCTTATTTATATAAATCTAAAATGAAAATTAAATGATTACTAAAAGAAAGTTATTAAATGATGAAAAGTCTTCGCTACTTTTGGATTCCCCTATAATATAATTTACAAAAGCCCTTAAAGAAAATTCTGGTCGAAAATACAATACTGTTTAAAATTCAATGTCAAAAGCATCTCGCTATTAGAGAGGCCTTATATATCCAACACTTCTTTCCTACCATCAACCTTACGTTATTTAATTGTGGAAATAGCGTACTGAGGGCTTTTTTTTAGGATGGAAAGATGATCACGCGATTTCCATTCGGAAGCGGCACGTGAGAGTTTCGAAAGTATGCTCCTTTCCAAAAGCACAAAATCAATTACATTACATTCCAAACATGGGGCGAGGATGACAACATCGAAAACGTAACAGCCTTGAGTAATGGCCAATGAAGTGGCCGAAAGCGCTTGTAAAAATGGTAATTATGGAACATCTCCAGCAAAAAGGAAAAAAAAAAAAAGAATACTGGAAAAAGTCAATTAAAAATTAATAAAGTCATCCTTGACGGTCGTTTTCGAAAACGGTTGCTGTTAAAACACACACACACACACACACACACACACACACACACACACACACACACACACACACACACAAGCGCAACTCTTCAGAAATAAATTGAGTTCATTCGGTGACTGGCGTATGTATACACTGCTTATATACAACACGTTAAAAATTCCATTCTCTGATTCCATGCGCCTATGGCTTAGGAAGTTTCGATCCCGGCCAGAAGCAAATGGGTGTGTCTAGGCACACAGATGAGCTGTGATACAGCGAAACAGGCTTGTATGTGGATGACTAACATATATATATATTCAATCGAAAAAAAGAAATATAATTAGGTAAATTCCCAAAAGCCAGATCCATTTATATTAATTTTTTCAATATTAAAAAGAATCCAGTTGCAGGGCTTGATGTAAATAGTATGACCTACTTTTTTATTGTTTCTGATGAAGCGAGGGTTTCATTCAACGGAATGTAAATTTCGGAATTTATTGATATATATATATATATATATATATATATATATATCAGCTTCATGAAGCAGTTTATTGAATTATTGAATATTTCTATGAAAAAGAATTCAATGTTTGGGATGTTGGAGACCATTTTTGTTTTTATTTCAAGAAGTATTGGTTAAACATTCTGTCGAACAGACTGCTTTTCCTAACACCCCAATCTTGGCCCCTTCAAATCAAGGGTCAATTATCGCCTTTCCCTTATTACCGTAATGTCAAACTCCTACATGGTTCCTTTACATTCTGATCACATGCAACCATTACTATTTTGAATGTAACTATCCACCATGTATAATGCTTGGGCTTTTTATTGGCTGGAATTTAATATAAAAATTATTTTCAGTTGGAATTCAGGTATTATCAAGAATTCTTCAAATAAATTCAAACATAACTTTGTCTACGCACAATCTAGTGGAAGCCATCGGATAGAAATAAATGGGGTAAAAATGGAAGCGACATGCAGTAAACTGTGCATTTTAAATCCACTGCTAGGAAGGTTGGGTCACTGTGTCGTCAAAAGCTAAATCCACTGCTAGGAAGGTTGGGTCACTGTGTCGTCAATAGCTAAATCCACTGCTAGGAAGATTGGGTCACTGTGTCGTCAATCGCTAAATCCACTGGTAGGAAGATTGGGTCACTGTGTCGTGCCAGGGAGTTTTTCCGTCTGAATCCATCTTATACATACAAATCAACCATCTATCCGTGCATGGAATACTGATGTCATACATGGTCATGCTCCGCTTACGGACTGGACATATATATATATATATATATATATATATATATATATATCCGCAAATAGATCTGTTTCGCTGTATCACAGCTCATCAGTGTGGTTAGACAGCCGATTGCCTTTTACCCAGGATTGAAATCCGAACGAATTGGCGTCACTCAGCGGCTCTCCCTCTGAGCTACGGGCGCTCGATAGAAGGAGGCAGACAATAGTTGAGAGTGTTCTAATTCATTGGTGAATGAACGATGCGTAGATGCCAGGGTAGCTACTGTTTTTCAAAGCCTAGCATTCTTTTATATATATATATATATATATATGGAGGGGGAGGGTTTTCGATAGGAGTAGAGCTGTAACCATTTTTACCTATTTAAGTTTTGGTCTCGCATTCCTTTTATTTTTATTTTCATTCTCTTTCATCCCCCCTACCCTCTTACGTCTTAGTGGAATTATCACCTTACTTGGGTTGAACTGATTAAAAAAGAGGATGAGTCTTCTTATTCCTCAACCGTCAATTTTTCCAGGACATTTTCAAATTAGATATAGATTTTTCGCTGAACATTTAAGAGCAAAGTACTTCACATGTAAAAACATTTATGATCTGCTTAGTTCACTGCCTATATTAAATGAAAAAAAAATAAGTTTTTTACGTTCAATCTTAAATATTTCTGAATTTATTTATAGATTCGTAACTCCAGACAGAACAACCGATGAGGTGTACTTAGACTGATGTTCAACAGGTCAGTATTGGCTTGATCAAACGAGTGATGACACTTTCAAAAGAATATATCCGATATGATCTTGACCAGATTGCCTCGACCAATGATTCTGATTTTTCTGTCTTCTACCAAACAATACCCAACCACATTAACTTTTGAGCTGAAATCTTGATAATGGGGCCTTGGAAAAAAAAAACAACCCCTATTCTACAGATTTGATGTCGAAACATGTCCTAGAAAATTTTAAAGCAAAACTGTAGACTGAAAGAAAAATGAATGGATGTAAGTCAAATTTTGATTTCCTGTTATCAATATCAAATAAGTTTTCTTCGTCGTAAACTGAATTTTGAAGGCTAAATAAGTCCCCTGAGTAAATGGTATCATGGATGAGACTAAGAACTACAATTATACCTACTTAGAGCCAAACCCGAAGCAAAAACTAAAATAAAAGGGCTAAAAAAATACAGACATACAGGCAGATAAACAGACACACACAAAAACATCTTGCCTTTTATATATATATATTATCGATTTTCTGCACTATTGTAAGAACTGCAACTCTTTATGTCTTGTCTATGAGTGTATCAAATTTGATTAAAATCGGACCACTCCTATAACCCGATCTTTTCGATTATAGATTTCGATATTTATCGGGGGTACCTCGACACAGGACCTAGCTAAGGACACTCGCAGACGCTTATAGTACAACTGTATAAAGTCTATAGGTAACGGGGACACATACACACAGACACACACACACAGAGCACACACACACACATACACACACACAGACAAAGTTCCATTTATAAATATGTTTAGAGTTGGAAGAGTCAGGAGAGAATGTGCATAGTTTGGGGGCCTTTGGCGTCTGCCTTTTTGGGGGGTGGCTTATCATTTTCCTTTTTTGCGCCGTAGATTTTCTTACCTTGTAGATTATTTTACTACTTTCATTCAAACGTTAGTGACCTCCCGAGTAATTTCAAACCTCGACCCCATAAGGCGAGTGGAGACGATGGAATCTCGGTGATAGTCGTTAAGTGGTGTGCTCCTGAACTTTCCCCTGTCCTCTCTAAACTGTTTAACTACTGCCTTTCTGCTTCCTGCTTTCCTGCATGCTGGAAGTTCTCTTCAGTTGTTCCTGTATTTAAGAATTGTGGTGAACCCTCAGACCCATCCAACTATCGTCCTATCAGTCTTCTACCGATATTCGGGAAAGTATTCGAGGTCATAATCAATGTTCAACATCTTACTGTCCACAAACCCTTCTCTGACAGGCAATATGGCTTCCGCTTTGCCAGGTCCACGGCCGACTTACTAACAACCGTAACGGAGTATATGCTCCAGGCCCTTGATGAGTCTGACGAGGCTCGTGCGGTTGCTCTGAACATCTCCAAGGCTTTTGACAGGGTTTGGCACTCTGGCCTCCTATGCAAGCTACGGGGTTACGGTATTACCGGTTGCCTGCTTGATCTAATCCAATCTTTTTTAAATAACCGCAAAATAAAGGTCGTTTTGAATGGGCATGCCTCTTCATCCTACAGCACGAATGCTGGTGTCCCACAGGGCTCTATCCTGGGCCCGACGCTCTTCCTTATTTTCATCAACGACCTCCCAGATGAGATCAGTTCCCAAGTAGGCATCTACGCAGACGACACCACAATATACTCCCGCACCAGTAAGAAACCTGTCGTGGCGGACATACATAATCTCGCTGCTGACCTTGAACGGGATCTACACTCTGTGGTGAACTGGGGCAAGAAGTGGCTTGTCAACTTCAATGCGTCTAATGACCAAGCTGTTGTCTGTCAAACATCACAGTTGCCCTCTCCTGCCTCCCATAAGCATGGACCAAGTGATTCTCCCTGAGAGCAACACACTACGCCTCCACGGCCATATCCTCTCCTCAGACCTCAAATGGAACCACTATATTCAATCCATAGCTAAATCTACTGCTAAGAAGGTTGGGTCACAATGTCGATCCAGGATGTTTTTTCCGCCTGAATCCATCCTGCATATATACAAGTCAACAATCCGTCCGTGCATGGAGTACTGCTGCCATTTATGGTCAGGCGCCCCTGCCGTTCTCCTCAGTGCTCTCGACAGGCTCCAAAGGAGAGTCTGTAATGTGATAGGTACTGATCTGGCGGCTCGACTGCAGCCACTTCCCCACCGTCAAAATGTGGCTTCTCTTTGTCTGTTCTATAAATACTTTCATGGCTTCTGCTTGGACAAACTTAAGTCACTGGTGCCTCCTCAACAGGTGTTTACTCGTGCAACCAGACTGGCAAATGGGTCCCACCCATTCACAGTCAGGTTAGCCAAATGCAGACGACAATTTTACTCCTGCAGCTTCTTCTCTCGCACTTCCCGCCTGTGGAACTCGCTCCCGTATTCTTGTTTTCCTGACGGCTACAACCTCCAGAAATTTAAATGCAAAGTCAATACTCATCTACTAACCACTGGACTCTAGCTCTCTCACCTCCCCTGTATAACCTTTCCTTTCTCTCCACCTATGTATCTGTCATCGCACCTGTTTCTCAGCTTTCTGTTGTTTCTTTCTAACTAGCTTGTACTCCTCACTCTTTTCTAATTAATCTTTTTACAGATTTGTAGCCCCCGCACATCAGTGGCATTTCTGCCTTGCTCGGGGTGAAATGATTAAAAAAAAATTTCTATTATTTCTTGCTAGACTCTTAACCGGATCTCCGATAGAAATAATGATAATTTAGTCAAGCATGTTTTGCTAATTAACTAACATCTTGGGAAGAAAAGATAGATTCATATCTTCCCTGACGACATTTGCCAGTAAGTGAATCTAACGGACACAAAAGGAATTGAAACTCAGCTCTCCGATTTACAATTCAAAGTAATTCTCCTTTACACCACCCGCACATCCAACTTTACAGTACCTTGGTGGTCATCCATCTATGTACTGCTGAAAAAGGGAAGGATATACAGGGGTGGGGAGAGAGCTAGAGTCCAGTGGTTAATAGATGATTATTGACTTTGCATTTAAATTTCTGGAGGTTGTAGCCGTCAGGAAAGCAAGAATACGGGAGTGAGTTCCACAGGCGGGAAGTGCGAGAGAAGCTACAGGAGTAGAATTGTCGTCTGCATTTGTCTAACCTGACTGTGAATGGGTGGGACCCATTTGCCAGTCTGGTTTGCACGAGTAAACACCTGTTGAGGAGGCACCAGTGACCAGTATTTATAGAACAGACAAAGGGAGGCCACATCTCGTCGGTGGGGAAGTGGCTGTAGTCAAGCCGCTAAGTCGGTACCTATCACATTACAGACTCTCCTTTGGAGCCTGTCAAGAACACTGAGGAGGACGGCAGTGGCGCCTGACCATAAATGGCAGCAGTACTCTATGCACGGACGGATGGTTGACTTGTATATATGCAGGATGGATTCAGGTGGAAAAAACATCCTGGATCGACATAGTGACCCAACATTCTTAGCAGTAAATTTTGCTATGGATTCAATATAGTGGTTCAATTTGAGGTCTGAGGACAGGGTAAGTCCGAGGAGGCGTAGTGTATTGCTCTCCGGGAGAATCACTTGGTCCATGCTTATGGGAGGCAGGGGAGGTTGCCTGTAATGGTTGACAGACAACAGCTTGGTCTTAGACGAATTGAAGTTGACAAGCCACTTCTTGCCCCAGTTCACCACAGAGTGTAGATCCCGTTCAAGGTCAGCAGCGAGATTATGTCTGTCCGCCACGACAGGTTTCTTACTTGTGCGGGAGTATATTGTAGTGTTATCTGCGTAGATGCCTACTTGGGACTTACCAAAATAGGGAATAACGATATATATATTAAACAGAGCAAAATACAAATACTTGGCAGTCTGTTAGTAGTAGGATAAATACGGGTTAGGAAGTAATACTAGAACTGGGATTCGCAATGGTCGTATGGTAGCAGTCTTGGCTATCTTTGTCTATCACTTTCTGCTGATCTCTGATCTCTCTGACCTCTCCTCTTGTGAGGGGAAGTATATGTAGTTGTAGAAAGAGTTCAATTCGTTGAATGGATGATGTCACCATGACACAATTTTAGGTTTGAATGCATCAAAATACGCTTTGAAAGTAAGCATCCAAGAATTTGCAGATATTGAAGGTTAGGTGGGTTTTTATCATTCTGCATATTTAGGCAGCAATCATTTTTGTATGCAATTAAAATGTGAAAAGGAAAGTGTCATGGACCCGGTTAAGAATTCCAGCAAGAAATAATACAACAACAAGGGTTAGGTAGTAATACTAGAACTGGGACTAGCAATGGTCGTACGGTAGCAGTCTTGGCTATCTCTGCCTCTCACTCTTCGCGGATCTGTTTATGCCGATCTCATGTGGGTCTGTCACTCTCTGATCTCTCACTCTCTCTGAGCTCTGATCTCTGCCATCCTCTTGTGAGGGAAAGTATATGTAGTTGTAGGAAGAGTTCAATCTATCATAATGGGTGATGCCACCATGATAATTTCAAAGAAAAATCTTGCAATCTAAATATATTTTCTGGTTTTATGATAAACTGTAAAACATGAACAAATCAATTAATCAATTACACTCTCGAACATATTGTTTATTGTACTATAAATTGAACCATAACATTTTTGGCAAAGAAATTTGACCAGAACGGCTCCTGTTCTAAAATTTATATTACGTCTTGTTCTACAAATTTGGCCATATTGCCCCCTGTAGTAGAAATTTGGTCTTATTTCCGTTTGTTACTCAAACGTAACTCTATTATTTATTACAGTACAAGTTTCACTATATTGCCTTTCTTCCTACAGAGTAGTTAAAATTATCTCCTCTTGTATAATCTTGATTAATCTCTTATACAAACCTGATGATATTACCTTATGTTCATGAATGAACATGCTCAAAATATGTGAAGAAATGCATTAAGAACCACGTATATTCCAGGGACCTTCATTATTGTTTTATTTCTCCTTTTAAACTTTGCTGAGTTGAATATCAGTCCTCCCAGGTGGTAGTGGATACTGGACGATCTCCTCTCAGATTAAAAAGAGGCATGGAGAAACAGACGGAAGATGAGAATACCATGGCCTAAACTTGTAGGCTTTAGGAAAAATGGAAACAAAACACAGTAGGGCACATATTGAGAAAAGGGGGATTAGAAAATGTGATATTCACAGGACAAAATAAATGCAAAAAATAAAGAGGAAATCAGCGCATAACCAGACAACAACAAAAATGTGTAACATAACAGGGATTAGAAGAAATAAGAAAAACAAAAAAGTAAAAGTTACAATGGGCGGGAAGCTATGGAAAGACACGATATTCCACTGGAGTAGATAGATCTATCTATCGCCCGGTTCACACTCCACCCATGTCTATTGAACAGGTTAAGAGGCTCATCCCTTGTTCCCTGTTTAGGATGTGGTTTCCGGCTTTCTCTTTTCCAATCTTCTCACTTTGTTTTTGTTTTTTTTTTCAATTGAAGTAGATAGATCTATCTATCTTCCGGTTCACACTCCACCCACGTCTATTGAACAGGTTAAGAGGCTCATCCCTTGTTCCCTGTTTAGGATGTGGTTTCCGACTTTATCTTTTCCAATCTTTTCACTATTACGTAGCCCCCTGCACATCAGTGGCGTTACCACCTTGCTCGGGGTGATACGATAAAAAAAAAAAAATTCTACATCCCGAAGGAACATGGCACACAGAAGAAATATGGTAAGAAATTTCTATCATTATTTGAAAATATTCACCGGTATCAGTCGAATCAGTTTACTGAACAACAGGACATCATATCACGTATATAACAATAGCAGTCCACGTAGGCTGGTGGCACTTGTTAGGGTCCTAACTATGGGCAAATAATTAACCGCAGAATTGGGTTTAAATGCTATGAAAATGTAAAAATGATTCACATTAAAAATACCACTTTTGAAAAAAATTATCAGCAATTGGTCTTTGAAGAAATAAGTATCAGCAATACATTTTGAAAATGAAATTTGCAATTTCCCCAAGAAAATTAAATTTCGGCATTAAACGACCTATAAAGCGTTGATTTGCTGCTCAAGAAATAAACCCAACCCAAGGATCAACGTGCTCACAGAAGGTATAATTAAAAACTAAATTGTACAGGCTGTTGAATAAGTTAACACACACTGGGAATAATAAGTAAAAGGGAAATGAAGACAAAGGAATGGAAATAGTTAAATATCTTATTGCATCAGAGAAAGCCATGGTAAGTTATCTCCCTTGAGAGATAAAGAAAAGAAACTTCATTATTTTTTCTTTTTTTTTTGCAAACCGGAAAATCGGCCTGCAATAATTTCTTTCGCTTGTACGGACTGTAACTTCATATCTTAACACTTTAAATCGACAAGTTATATCTAATTCATAAGGATAGATATTTTGTTTGCAGCCCAACACTATTATACATTCGGAGAGAACCTGATTATACGGTCCAAGTTCGAATTCCAGTTAAATTCCCTGCATTCACTTAACCACAAATACCACTGAGAAAGGTATTAATCTGTCTCTTCCCTCCAGTTATGGGTTAAATAATAGGACAGATTGGGTTCTGTAGCCTTGGCTGGCAACCAGTCTACCAAAGAAAGCAATGGCAACCTACTGCGAGATAATCATCTATCTAGCCAGTCATGCCTCTTTCTAGCCATGATCGCCCAAGCGTGTATCACGTATGGCACTTATCTGACTGACTGAATATAATAGCTGAAAACATGATTAAGGCTTCTACTGAGCATAAAGTCGGGGATCAGTTTTATATTGTTATAAAGTAATAAAATGATCCCCTACTAACTGTTACTTAATAATATAATACATCACATCTCTCTCTAGCTATGAGTCAAATAACAGGATAGATTGAGTTACATAAATTTGCCCGATAACCAGTCTACCGCAGAAAGCAATGGCAACCTACTTCGAGATAATCTTCTGCCCAGTCAGTCATGTCTCTTTCTGGACATGATCGACCAAAGCGGTAATCACTTATGGCACTTAACTGATTGACTGACTATAACCGGTAGTTATTTTGTTTTAAACTTTCATTTAGTTCCGTAGAAAAATCAGCAGATTTTTTTTGTTTTTTCTTAACATCGATTCAGAATAGTCTATTTTTGAAATTGTTGTGTCATGGCCCGTACCATGTGATGTCCGGTCGCGTTGATGTATAAAAGCACGATGAGTTGTCATTATCACGAACTTTGTGAGTAACATCTATTTCTGTAAGAGACTGTAATTAGTGTATATAACTCTTGGTTGAACCACTCTGGTAATAAAGTAGTTTATCTACATTTCACTGTGTATCTCTTCATTCCACGATACAAAAGAAATCATCCCTAATTTTCTTAGTCTGTCTAAATCCTTAGTAATTAGTACTAACGCTGCAAAAGGTACACCTTTTTTGGCTTAAGTGTCAGTGTTACGTTCTTATTCACTTCAAAATTAGTCTTGGTTTTTGTGCATGTTCCAAGACCTTCTGAGAAAACTTCTGGAAAACTCGTTTTCAATTCCTTCTGTAATTTTTCAGGTGCCATATTAGCACTAGAGGTAACAATATTTGTTTTGTTTT
This sequence comes from Ascarosepion bandense, assembly GCA_037127315.1. NCBI lineage: Eukaryota > Metazoa > Mollusca > Cephalopoda > Sepiida > Sepiidae > Ascarosepion > Ascarosepion bandense. Next base: position 1,920,470 of record JBBBDQ010000329.1, on the reverse strand, counting down.
TTTTGTTTTTTTAATCATATCACCCCAAGCAAGGCGGTGACGCCACTGATGTGCAGGGGGCTATATAAGAGTGAGAAGATTAGAAAAGAGAAAAACAGGAAACCGCATCCTAAACAGGAAACAAGGGATGAGCCTCTTCACCTGTTCAATAGACGTGGGTGGAGTGTGAACCGGGCGATAGTTTAGTCTATCTACTCCAATTTTGTTGCAAAAAATGTTAATTGGAATTTTCTAAAGATCAAATAATGCAATCTAATCTGTTCCAAATAAATTAGCAGTATTCTTTAATAAAAACACTACTGCTTTTTTGGTTTTTTACAACAAAAGAACTGTTTCAGATGAATTCACCCCAAAATTTCAGTCTCTTTCCTGAAACTCCATGCAAAATCCTTCTTCTTCTTCTTCTTCTTCTTCTTCTATATGCCTTGTCCTTTCAGGACGTAGGCGATCATGGCCTTGCATGTTTCCTATCCCTGGTGTCTCTTAGAATGCTTTCTCCTGATACACCAAGCAGCCCCCGTTCTGTCATCCACCTGCTTAGGCCATTCAAATATGTTATCCGCTGTTTTCCTCTGTGTCTTTTTCCCGCTACCTGCCCTGTTAGTATCTGGTTCTCGAAACGAGAAATCGGGGAGCCGAGTTCAAATTCCAGTTGAATTCTTTTTATTCACTTACGCGCAAATACCCTTGAGAAAGGCATTAATCCGTCTCTTCCCTCCATTGTGGGTTAAATAATAAGACTGATCACGTTCTATAGCCTTGGTAGGCAACCAGTCTACCGCAGATTGCAATGGCAACTTACTGCGGGACAATCTTCTGCCCAGTCAGTCATGTCTCTCTCTAGACATGATCACCCAAAGCATGTATCACGTATGGCACTTAACTGACTGACTGAATATAATAGTTGGAAACGTAATTAAAATTACTACTGGGCATAAAGTGGGGGATCGGTCTTATATTGTTATGAAGTAATAAACGGATCCCCCACTTATTACTACTTAATAATATAATACATCTTTTCCCCTCTAGCTAGGAGTCAAATAATGGGACAGATTGGCTGGCAACAAGTATACCGCAGGAAGTAATTGCAACCTACTGCGGGATAATATTCTGCTCAGTCAGTCATGTCTCTTTCGAGTCATGATCGCCCAAGCGTGAATCACGTATGGCACGTAAATGACATACGTTATATTTCTCCTTCAAGTACTTATGTGCCCCACTCTTGTCCATTCGTAGCATTTTTTGTTCTTGAAAAAATACAATCACTCTTGAAATGCTTGCCTTCAGAACAGTGGCAAATATTAGGTATCGAGTCTTTTTTTTAATGTTTGTTAAAAATTAAGGAACGTCTACGGTTTTTTTTCCTTAGATGCTAGGACGTTATGCCCTTGTGAAGTGTCTCTCTCTTCAATCCTAGCAGTATCTAATTTTAAATTATCAATACGATGACATTCTCAAGCTATTTTCTGGAGAGTTAATTTTGAATCCATTTCTAATTTTGTAAGTTTCTTGGATCTTATTTGTGAGTCTTTCTTAGTAGTTAAATGTTTTACAAATATAATACATTTAAAGTTAATTAATTCATTTAACTTGAACTTCTCATATTCTCGATTCCCAACTCCTAAATAAGTGACAAAATCTGTATCGTAGCGCTTTGTCAAACTTAGACATTTGCCATCGAGCATTAATCAAGTCCTGTTGCTAAAAATCTTTGTTACAGTTACTACCGTTTCATCAAAGTTTATTTCAATTGTTTTGGTTTTTTTTTTCGTTTTTTTTATTTTTTGGGGTTTTTTTTTTTCAAAATAAGATTCACATACTTTTCATGTTCAGCAGAGAACAATTACCATAATAATAACCGAACTGTCTTTTCATCAATCCAATGCACACAATCCCTTTTAAAGATTCATCATTATCAACATTTATCCATCACACCTTCATGGTGCATAGGGCAGCAACTTTTTTTGTTGCTGTTTCTGTAACAAACTGTGTTTTACGGGGCAGGGTTGTTAGCCCTGCACCAACCCCCAAACCTGGAGGACCGGTGGACCATTCTTGGTCCTTACGCTTACAGCACTTGGTATTCCCAAATGGTCACCTATTTAAGTACTGACCAGGCTCGATGTTGCTTAGCTTTGGTGATCGGACGGGAACCGGTGTATTCAACACGATATAGCCGTAGACCTTTTGAAGATTACTTCATATCTTCTCTCATAGCTGGAAATGTTATGTCTTTTTCGGGATTGTATATAAATTCCTTTATTTAATTTGCAACAGCATCTGGCGTGAATGAATCTGAAATGTTTTTTCTCCTCTTTTTAGTGAAATATTCGAAAAACTTATGTTGTTGTTGTAGTAGTCGCAATTGCTGTTCATGTTGCTTTTTTCTGTTGCTTCAATTGTTATTGTTGCGTATTTTATTGCTGCAACTGACGTTCTAATTGTTGCTTCAGTAGCGTTAACATTTGCGTCATGACAGCTTTTAGTCCCTCCATATTTGCTGTTCTCGACTGAAAGTTTTTGGAGATTAATTTTCTTAGTTTTCTATAAACTTAACGATTCTTCGTGTCATTTGAAACGATTACTCAACGCCACTTTTATAATCTAAGTCGCATAAGTTTCGAATCCTCATCGCCATTTTGTAACCTTGGTAGGGTTAACAAAGTCACGCCGGCATTTCCCTTTTTACCCTTATTAGGTCCAACGAAATTAGTTTTACAACTTCTACTTTAGTAAAATCACATTTTAAAATATAGAGATAAAAGTATAATTACGCCTTCGAACAATAATACGACAAACACTTATTTTTCTATGACACCTCCACTTTGAAAGGATTTACTCTGGAGTTTTCTTCTATGGCAAGAAAGACATTTTGTTATTTTTAATTTTGCGTTTTTTCTTTTTCTTTATTTTTTATTTAATCAGGTCTTAGGTGCATTTGACTTGTTAAACAACGTTGGTATAATTTATAAGATTTCGTTATTCAAGGAATTGCAACGCGTTCCTTTGAAGTTCCAAGAATTTAACAGATTTATATTCTTAATTGAAAAAAAGTAAATATTGCTTTAAGTAGGTAAGTGTATCATAATTCTAGTTTGATCTGTTGGATTCACATATATATTCGTAAGTGTGTGTGAGCGTGTATGTGTATGTGAGTCTTTGCGTGTGGGTATGAGAGCGTAGTAGGCATTAATTTGGTGTTTTTTCACCTGTTGATTTGGGATCGCTTTTACATAAACATCATTTGTTTTTAAATAAATATAGCTCAGACTCTTTAAACATGAATTCATTAAAGATTAGTGATGTAATATAGTGTTTTTATGTGTGTTTATAGTCTGATAAGATATTTCTTTATGATCCCCTTGAAGGACTTTTGCTGTAAATTATTACGTTCTATTTGAGCATGGTGGCATTAATAAAATGAAAGTTATGGCCAGGTTTATTCCTGTGTATTACGAGCGGATTTAAAGGAGTGTTCAAACGTAAATCCCTTTTATGCTTATACACTGCGCCTCCCTGGTCTTACCCTATCTTCCGATCTCAAGTGGAACCATTAAATAGCTAAATCCACTGCTATGAAGGTTGGATCACTGTTTCGTACCAGAATGTTTTTTGCCAGAATTCATCTTGCACATATGCAAATCAACCATCCGCCCGTGCATGGAATACTTCTGTCATACATGGTTAGACGCCCCCACTGTTCATCTCAGTGTTCTCGACAGGCTCCAAAGGAAAATCAGTAATGTGATAGGTACGGCTTGACTCTAGCCACTTTCTCACCGACGAGATGTGGCTTCACTCTGTCTGTTCTACAAATATTTTCATGGCTTCTGCTCCGACGAACTTAAGTCACTGGTGCCCCTCCCACAGGAGTTTACTTGTGCAACCAGGCCTAAAACTGGTTCCCACCCATTCTCAGTTAGATCAACCAAATGCAGCCAACAATTCTACTCCAGTAGCTTTTTTCTCGCACTTCCTGCCTGTGGAAATCTCTTCCATATTCTTGCTTTCCTGATGGCTACAATGCCCCAGGAATTTAAATGCAATGTCAATACCCATTTCTTAACCAGTTGACGTCAGTTCTTTCTATATCACCCTGCACATCTTTTCCTTTCTCTCCACCTTTGCAACTGTCATCACACCTGTATTTCCATCCTTCTCTTGCCCCCTTCACTGACACCCACTGTAACTGGTTCGCGTTTCCCCTTACTTTCCTTCTATCTAATTTTTTTCTCTTATGTAGCCTCCTGCGAATCAATCGCATTACCGCCTTGCTTGGGGTAAAATGATAAAAATGATACGGGCTTTTAAATTTCGAGATGTCTTGCCAATATAATTGCTTTTACATTGTAAGCTAATTATTTGATGACTACTGGTACCTGGATATATTTTCTTCCTAATTATTGTCTTCGACATGGTGGCAATGATCCTGGTTTTAGGGATAACAAGCATATTTTTTTAATCATTTCACCCCGAGCAAGGCGGAAACGCCACTGATGTGCAGGGGGTTACATAAATGTAAAAAGATTAATTAGAAAAGAGTGAGTAGTACAATCTAGTTAGAAAGGAACAATAGAAAGCTGAGAAAGCAGGTGCGATGACAGATACATAGGTGGAGAGAAAGGGAAGGTTATACGGGGGTGGGGAGAGAGCTAGAGTCCAGTGGTTGGTAGATGAGTATTGACTTTGCATTTAAATTTCTGGAGGTTGCTACAACCTCCAGAAATTTAAATGCAAAGTCAATACTCATCTAAAAGCAAGGAAAGCAAGAATACGTCAGGAAAGCAAGAATACGGGAGCGAGTTCCACAGGCGGGAAGTGCGAGAGAAGAAGCTGCAGAAGTAGAATTGTCGTCTGCATTTGGCTAACCTGACTGTGAATGGGTGGGACCCAGTTGCCAGTCTGGTTGCACGAGTAAACACCTGTTGAGGAGGCATCAGTGACTTAAGCTCGTCCGAGCAGAAGCCATAAAAGTATTTATAGAACAGACAAAGGGAGGCCACATTTCGACGATGGGGAAGTGGCTGCAGTCGAGTCGCCAGATCAGTACCTATCACATTACAGACTCTCCTTTGGAGCTTGTCAAGAACACTGAGGAGAACGGCAGGGGCACTTGACCATAAATGGCAGCAGTACTCCATGCACGGACGGATGGTTGACTTGTATATATGCAGGATGAATTCAGGTGGAAAAAACATCCTGGATCGACATTGTGACCCAACCTTCTTAGCAGCAGATTTTGCTATGGATTCAATATAGTCGTTCTATTTGAGGTCTGAGGACAGGGTAAGGCCGAGGAGGCGTAGTGTATTACTCTCAGGGAAAATCACTTGGTCAATGCTTATGGGAGGCAGGAGAGGTTGCCTGTAATGGTTGACAGACAACAGCTTGGTCTTAGATGAATTGAAGTTGACAAGCCACTTCTTGCCCCAGGTCACCACAGAGTGTAGATCCCGCTCAAGGTCAGCAGCGAGATTTACATGTTTTGTAGATGGGGTGTTAGAGGATAGGATTATACACTTTATGTTGTTAATGTCAGAAGTTCAGTTAGCTGTGTCTATTTTTTTTAATTTGTGAATATTTTTAGCGTTGAGAGTGAAATGATATCGGTAGGAAGAAGTTTTTTGAATGTATTTCTCTTAACATGTAGTTATTCTCGAGTATATATTCTAAAGACTCTAAGGTAGAATTATCTTTTGACTGAAATTGAAACAGAAATTAATCAAATCGTTTTTGTTAGTGAGTATATAATAAACTCCGAAATTTCATTAATTATTGTTACATCTTAATAAGATATCGAGTAAATATACAGATTCGTCTATTTCAAATTCATGTGTGAATTAGGTTGTAGGTTAAACGTTATTCTTCTTATGTCCCCTGTACCTTCAGGACGTAGGCGATCATGGCTTTCCACGTCTACCTATCCCTGGTGGCTCTTAGCGCTCTTTCTCCTCAAACCCCACTCTGCCGTCCAATAGGTCAAGACCATAAATCTAGAATGCAAATCTGTAAAAACTAACATGGCCACAAAATGAGGGATCAGTTTATGTATTGATTATAATATAGAACTGATCTCCCATTTTATATCCACATTATAATTTCTTATAAACAGTTGGCATATATGTTCTTCTTCTATGTACCTTGTCCTTTCAAGACGTAGGTGATCGTGGCTTTCCACGTCTCCCTATCCCTGGTGGCTCTTAGCACCCTTTCTCCTGTTACTCCACGCAACCCCCGTTCCGTCATCCACCTGATCAGGTCCTTCAAATATGTTATCCGCTGCTTTCCCCTGTCTCTTTTTCCCTCTATCTGGCCTGTTAGTATCAGATTCTCCAAGCCCTCCTTCCTCATTGCATGTCCCAGGAACTTCAGCTGTCTCTTCCTGATGCTCAGTATTAATTTCCATTTTGTTTCCATCATTTCCAAAACATTATCATTGCTCACATGCTCGATCCATGAGATTCGCAGCATCCTGCTGTAGAACCACATTTCATTTGCCTCAAGTTTTTCCTTCATCTTTGATGATATTGTCCAGCGTTCACTGCCATATTGAAGAACTGACATCACATATCAATCTAGTATTCTCTTCTTTGTTTCTAGCAAAATTGTCCTGTCGGTTTCTTTATTATATCTAATATCTTATATCGTGAGGATATATTAAAAGAAAGTTATCTATATATCTTAGATAAGTGGAAATATTAGGTATTATGTTTAAATGGATCAGACTCTAACAATTTTGGGGAAAGACAAGCAAGAGCACCTTTAACTTGTGGTCCATAGATAAGACAAATTTGGGGGAAAGACAAGCAAGAGCACCTTTAACTTGTGGTCCATAGATAAGACAAATTTGGGGGAAAGACAAGCAAGAGCACCTTTAACTTGTGGTCCATAGTTAAGACAAATTTGGGGGAAAGACAAGCAAGAGCACCTTTAACTTGTGGTCCATAGATAAGACAAATTTGGGGGAAAGACAAGCAAGAGCACCTTTAACTTGTGGTCCATAGATAAGACAAATTTGGGGGAAAGACAAGCAAGAGTACCTTTAACTTGTGGTCCATAGATAAGACAAATTTGGGGGAAAGACAAGCAAGAGCACCTTTAACTTGTGGTCCATAGATAAGACAAATTTTTGCTTATAGAAAGAGAATATTACAAATTTGGATAATTTTATGGACAAGTAGCAGAAGGTTTTTGGATATTTCAGGTGGCCTTCGTAATATATTTTAGGCATTTTGTAAAGGATTTATTTGTTTATAATGATTTGATGTCTAATCAGTTACTTTTTGGGAACTTTGAAGAGTCGTTTTGTCTCCCATTAAATTCGGAACGCCATTAATTATATTAACGTTATAGTATGTATGTGCTGACTTTCCGACCCAACCACCTTTCTCTCCTCAGCCGACGTCACTAAGAAGCAAATTTGCCGGTTTTTTTTAGAAAAAAAAACAAAAACCAAAAAACAGATTGATCGACCATGGCACCAGTAAAAAGATTAAGAAAAAAAAAACACTAGACGTCGCGATAAAAATATCAAGTCAAGTTAACCTGATTAACCAATAAAAATCCAAATACCAGAATTTCTTTTAATTTCTATAATTATTTTCCTGCTGTATAGAAGCCGCAGGTTCGAAGAAACATATTTTCTTAACAAGATTTCTCGAATATTCATGCCGGTGGATATATATATATATATATATATATATATATATATATATATATATATATATATATACTATTTAATTATAGAAAACAGTCTATCCACTCAAATACTAGTATCCATTAAAAACAATTTTCAAACAAATAAATTTATGTATATACTAGACGTATAGACCGGCGTTTCTCGAGTGTAATGAAACCTTTAAAACTAATCCATGGTCCTGGAGCTCAGACTCTTTGGACGTTGGCAAGAAAGACTAAAAAGCAATAGTCGTTTCCAGTTAAAGCGAAACCATAGACTGAAAGAAAAATGAATAGATGTAAGTCAAATTGTGATTTCCTGGTATCGATATTAAATTTTTTGCACTATTGTAAGAACCGCAACCTTGAAACTTCTGAATATCGTTTCTTACGTCTTTGTCTATGAGTGTATGAAATTTGATTAAAATCGGACCACTCCTTCTATAACCCGATTTTTTCGATTATCGATTTTCGATATTTATTGGGGGTACCTCGACACAAAACCTAGCTAAAAACACTCGCAGACGCTTATAGTACAACTGTGTAAATTTTCAAGAAAATCGGTTCAGCCGTTTCGGAGTCTATAGGTAACGGACACACACACACATACACACACACATACACACACACACAGACAAAGTTCCATTTATAAATAAGTTTAGATATCGGTAAATAACATTTCATTTCTTTCCGTAAGATTTCATAATACTGTCTTTTTTTACGTTTGTCTAAGTTATCATACAAAACACATCAGATTTGAATGTTTTAATAAATCAAGAATTTGTGTATTTACGACTTAATTCGACATTGTTAAACTATGAAATCTGCTGTGATCGAGGAGTAAGACATGTCCGATCTAATAACGGCTTCATCCCGGTATATGGGAGTAGCAGTTTCGAATTCTTCCTGAAATCACTATGTCGATCCAGGATGTTTTTTCCACCTGAATCCATCCTGCATATATACAAGTCAACCATCCGTCCGTGCATGGAGTACTGCTGCCATTTATGGTCAGGTGCCCCCGCCGTTCTCCTCAGTGTTCTTGACAGGCTCCAAAGGAGAGTCTGTAATGTGATAGGTACTGATCTGGCGACTCGTCTGCAGCCACTTTCCCATCGTCGAAATGTGGCCTCCCTCTGTCTCTTCTATAAATACTTTCATGGCTTTTGCTCGGATGAGCTTAAGTCACTGATGCCTCCTCAACAGGTGTTTACCCGTGCAACCAGACTGGCAAATGGGTCCCACCCATTCACAGTCAGGTTAGCCAAACGCAGACGACAATTCTACTCCTGCAGCTTCCTCTCTCGCACTTCCCGCCTGTGGAACTCACTCCCGTATTCTTGCTTTCCTGACGGCTACGACCTCCAGAAATTTAAAAGCAAAGTTAATACTCACCTACTAACCACTGGACTCTAGCTCTCTCCCCTCCCCTGTATAATCTTCACGTTCTCTCCGCCCATGTATCTGTCATTGCACCTGCTTTCTCAGCTTTCTATTGTTCCTTTCTAACTAGCTTTAACTCCTCACTCTTTTCTAATTAATCTTTCTACATTTGTGTAACCCCCTGCACATCAGTGGCGTTTCTGCCTTGCTCGGGGTGAAATGATTAAAAAAAAAAAAAAAAAAAAAAACAGATATTTTCCTAACAAGATTTCTCGAATATTTCGGCCGGTGGTTACATATAAATGTACTGTTTGATTAAAGAAAAAGAAACAGACTATCCTCCATAAAAACAAGTATCTATTAAAAATAATGTTCAAAGTAAATTCGAATAGATATGTTTTATATACAATTATAATTACTAATGCAATTATTTCATTGACAAATAAATTATACACTCCTACTCAAAAATTTAAGACCACTTAAAAATCTTTAAAAAGAATTTTTTTTTACAGATAGATTTTAAACTCCTACCACTTAAGGTTACCAATACTACAATCTAAACGGTTATGGAAACAAAAAGCTACATTCCAAACATTTTATTTAGAAATTTACATTTTTATAAAATGAGGCGATTTACGCATGATCAAAATTATAAGACCAGGGGTATAAATTGTTAGATCTATGGTAATTCCAATGTTTTTAGTTCTGTTAGAGATTAACAATCACTGCATAAAGGTGTTACCATGCCTAAAGCAAACAAACTTACCAAAGTTGAGCGTTCTCGAATTCTAGAATTCCATAAGCAAGGTTTGTCACAGCGGGCGATCGCAGCTAAGGTAAATCGCAGTAAAACTGTGATTTGCAACTTTCTAAACAGTGAGAATTATGGAAAAGCAAAATCCTCTGGTAGGCCCCCCAAAATTTCTCCTGCATTGAGTAAGAGAATAAGACAGTTTGTTATGAAAGAGGGCGGGTCTTTCTTCTAGTCAAATTAATGTAGTCACAGATGCTGATTGCAGTCCCGTAACCATCAGACGACACTTACGACAAAAGGGCATGGCAAATAAAAAGCGTAAACAAATTCCTCGGCTACTTCCACGTCACAAGGTGGACCACTTAAAGTTTGGTTGTGAATACCAAAGATGGGACGTTGAGAAGTGGAAGAAAGTCCTGTTTTCTGATGAGAAAAAATTCAATCTAGATAGTCCTGATGGCTTCCAACGATATAACAAAAACATGCCTCCTGAAATTTTCTCCACACGTCATAGTTGTGGAGGTTCCCTAATGTTATGGGGCACCTTTTCTTACAGAGGGACGATGGAGCTCCAGGTGGTGCAGGGTTGTCAAACAGCGGCTGGTTATGTTAGCATGCTACAAAAAGCATCATTGATGATGGAGGGCCATCGTTTGTGTGTGGATGGATGGTTATTCCAACAGAATAATGCTGCAATCCACGCTGCAAGACGGACCTTGACCTTTCTACAAGAAAATGGGGTTCATCTCTTGGGACATCCTGCATGCTCACCAGACTTAAACCCAATTGAAAATGTTTGAGGATGGATGACAAGAGATGCTTATCGAAATGGCAAACAATATTCAACAAAAAATGAACTTCATGAAGCCATCTTCAGAAGCTGGAGCAACATCCCCCGCACCTTAATGGAAACGCTTATTTCTAGCATGCCCGACAGAATCTTTGAAGTCATCAAAAGCAGTGGAGGTAGAACTCATTATTAAATTTGGTTGTTGAATGTTTTCATACACTTTTCATACACTTTTTGTACAATTTCGTGGAATTTTTGTCTCTGGTCTGATAATTTTGATCATGTCTCAATCACATCATTTTATAAAAATGTAAATAAAAATGTAAATAAAATGTTTGGAATATAGCTTTTTGGTTTCATAACCTTTTAGATTGTAGTATTGGTGACCTTAAGTGGGAGGAGTTTAAAATCTATTCGTAAAAAAATATATTTCTTTTTAAAGATTTTAAAGTGGTCTTAAAATTTTGATCAGGAGTGTATTGTCTACAATATATATCAGTGAAGTGCCATACGTGAAACACGCTTTGGGTGATCATGCCTCGAAAGAGACATGACTGACTGGGCAGAAGATTATCCCGCAGTAGGTTGCCATTGCTTTTTCCGGTAGACTGGTTGCCAGACAAGGCTATAGAACCCAGTCTGTCATATTATTTTACTCATAGCTAGAGGGGGAAGAGATGTATTATATTAAGTAGTATATTGTGGGGTATCAGTTTATTACTTCATAACAATATAAAATCGATCCCCCACTTTATGCCCAGTAGAAGTCTTAATCATGGTTCCAACTATTATATTCAGTCAGGGAGTCAAGTGACATACGTGATACACAATTTGGGCGATCATGTCTCGAAAGAGGTATGACTGACTGGGCAGAAGATTATCCCGCAGTAGGTTTCCATTGCTTTTTGCGGTAGACTGGTTGCCAACCAAGGCTATAGAACCCAATCTGTCCTATTATTTAACCTATACCTAGAGGGAAGAGGCGGATTAATACATCTCCTAAGGGTATTTGTGCGGAAGTGATGTGCAAGGATTTAAACTGGAATTCGAACTCGGCTCCCTGATTTGTCGTTCGAAGTCGATATCTAATCTACCACAACGCACATCCAATATATATAGATGGATAAAAAAAATATTTGACAAAGTGGGAAAAGTTTTCATGTGACGAGTTACGTTTTGTTTAATAACGTCCTAAAAGAGTAAACGTGTCGCACAAAAACCCTTTTTCACTTTGCCATACGTCACAGACTCTCTACGTCCAATATTAAATTTGTTTTTGATGTTGCAAGAAGTCTTGCATACACTCTGTTGATTTGTATTTCCAGCTCTCATATCATTTGAATTCCGCTCAATTAATGCCTAATTGTAGCAGACTTTTCAGAAAATCATTTTAATTCCTAGATTATTAAAATTCACATTTTGTTTCTGTTGAGAGCAAAAATTACGATTTAAAACGAGTGTAAAACCAGAAAGAAATATGAGACCACTTGCTTCCCCTACAGCTACAATCTCCAGGAGTTTAAATGTAAGGTCAATAGACACCTCCTAACACACTAACTCGCATCCATTCTCTCGAACACTCTTCCCATCCACGCAACCCTCATCCTCGGTATCCTTACTCGTCTATCACCCTCCTTCTAACATTTCCTATAACTAACCACTCTTTCTCATCACTTTCCCCTTTGTTACTCCCTGCGTAATAGTGGCAGTGGAATTCCTTGCTTGGGGTGAGATGATTAGGAAAAAAAAAGAAAAAAGAAAAAAAATGCCATCGTAAGAACTAAAGAAACCTTTAAAATGACAAAAACAAGAGCAACAACTCGTCTAAAAAAAACGGTAAATTTTTGTTTTGTTCCCCGAAGGCCTTTACCCCTTCAAATCTTTCCAAAACATCCTTATTTCCATGCAAATCTATTTGCTGAACTCAAATCGGTAATTGTTTATTGAAGAAACCGTGGACCGAACCTGTGAGCAACGATGAGGTTTTGAATAGGATGGAAACGAAAGGAAATCATATAATTAATATCAGGAAAAGATATCTGAAATTTCTGGGACACATAATAAGGATAAAGGGCTTGGAGAATCTAATACTCAGAGGACGGACAGTGTGAAAGAAAGACAGGGGATAGCAACGAAAGTCATACTTGATGGGTTTGAGCAAGTAGACGAGAAAGCTCTGATGAGAAGTACCAAAAGAAAAATGTTAAGAGCTACAAGGGATGTGGAGGGCCATGATCGCTTATGTCTTAAACGGACAACCCCAAGCAAATGCATGTTAGAGTTTAAAGGTGAGAGTTTACTATCTGAAAGTGGGCAAAAGAAGGTCAGATATCGCCCTAAGCAAGGCAGTTTACTGCCACTGATGTGCAGGAGGTTACATCGAAGGAAAGAGTGACAGATTATAGGGGGTGTCAGGATAGTGGGTAAGAAAAGGATGAGAATACTGATGAGATGAGATGAGAGCATGAGAGAGAGGATGCAAGTCAGTGAGATAGGAAATGACTATTGACTTTACATTTAAATTCATGGAGATTGTAGCTGTCAGGGAAGTAAGAAAACGGAAGGGAGTTCTACAGGCAGGAAGTGCGAGAAAAGATGCTGATGGAGTAAAATTTGCATTTAGATTTTATTCGTTTTACAGTAAAAGGGTGGGACCTAGTTGCTAATCTTGTTGCTCAAGTAAATTCGGATATAGGGGGTACCAGTGCCAAGTTCATCGGAGCAGAAGCCATGGAAATATTTGTAGAAGAGTCACAGGGAAGCCACACTGCGCCAGCGAGAAAGTGACTGTATCCGAGCTGCCAAGTCGGGATCGATCACATTACAGATTTTCCGTTGGATTTTGTCAAGGACCCCTAGGTGGATAGCAGGAGCATCCGACCAGATATGGCAGCAGTATTCAATGCACGGGCGAATGGTAGATTTGTATATGTGCAACATTGTTTCAGACGGGAAAAACTTCCTAGCACCGTACTCAGAAACGACCTTCTTAGTAACGGATTTAGCTATGGATTCTATATAGTCATTCCACTTGACGTCTGTTGTGAGAGTTAACCCGAGGAGTCGCAATGTTTTACTTTCAGGGAGACTAGCCTGAACCATGCTAATGGGGTGTAGGAGCGACTGTCTGTGATGGTTAATAGATAGCAGATTCGTTTTGGAAGCATTAAATTTCACGAGCCATTTCTTAGCCCAGTCCACCACGGATTGAAAGTTCTTTTCAAGCTCGGCGGCGTGGTTTGCTTTGTCAGCATCGGCAGATTTTTGATCGAGGCAAGAGTAAACCGTGGTGTCGTCAGCATATATGCCTACTTGGGATCTTATTACATCTGGGAAATCGTTAACGTAGATAAGGAAAAGTGTAGGACCTAGAATAGAGCCTTGAGGGACCCCCGCGTTAGTGTGGTAGTATTGGGAGGTATGTCCGTTCAAAACCACCTTTATTGTGCGATATTGGGAATTTAAACAAAAGTCATAAATCATTTCTCAACGGATATTTTTGTCGTATTTTTCAAAGTTCATTGTCTTTAATTTTTTTACTTTGTCATTTTAATATTTTTGTGCCAAACCTTCTGACTTGGGAGTGCCATTCTTTCGAAATAAATCTTATATACTAATTTTCTGATTCTCTTTGTTATTTCAACCTCTTTTCATTCTTTGGCTAATATCTCTTCTTATATTATATACGGATGTGCGTTGTGGTGCAGTGGATATCGACTCGGCACGACAAATTGTGAGACCAGGTTCGAATTCCAGTTGAATCCCTTGCATTCTCTTACGCACAAATACCCTTGGGAAAGGTATTAATCCATCTCTTCCCTCCAGTTAAGGGCTAAATAATAAGACAGATTGAGTTCTGTAACCTTGGCTAGCAACCAGTTTACCGTAGAAAGTAATGTTCTTCATTATAATAATAATCTTCTGCCCAGTCAGTCATGTCTATTTCGAGACATGATCACCTAAAACGTGTATTACATATGGCACTTAACTGACTGACTGAATATAATAGTTGAAAACATGCTAAAGTCTTCTAATGGTCATAAAGTGGGGGATCAGTTTTATATTATTATGAAGTAATAAACTGGTCCCCCACTAATTACTACTTGATAATATAATACATATCTCCCCCTCTAGCTATAAGTCGAATAATAGGATAGATCGGGTTTTATAGCCTTGGATGGCAACCAGTCTACCGCAGAAAGCAACGGCAAACTACTTCGGGATAATCTTCTGCCCAGTCAGTCATGTCTATATCGAGACATGATCACCTAAAGCGTGTATCACGTATGGCACTTAACTGACTGGCTGAATATTATAGTTGAAAATATGATTTAGGCTTCTAATGGTAATAAAGTAGGGGATCAGTTTTGTATTGTTTTGAAGTAATAAATTGATCCCCCACTTAATAATATAATACATCTCTTCCCTCTCTAGCTATTAGTCAAATAATAGGACTGATTGGGTTCTATATCCTTGGCTGGCAACCAGTCTACCGAAGAAAGTAATGGCAACCTACTTCGGGATAATCTTCTGCCCAGTCAGTCATGTCTATATCGAGACATGATCACCTAAAGCGTGTATCACGTATGGCACTTAACTGACTGGCTGAATATTATCGTTGAAAATATGATTAAGGCTTCTAATGGTAATAAAGTAGGGGATCAGTTTTGTATTGTTTTGAAGTAATAAATTGATCCCCCGCTTAATAATATAATACATCTCTTCCCTCTCTAGCTATTAGTCAAATAATAGGACTGATTGGGTTCTCTATCCTTGGCTGGCAACCAGTCTACCGCAGAAAGTAATGGCAACCTACTGCGGGATAATCTTCTGCCCAGTCAATCATGTCTATTTCGAGACATGGTCTAAAGAATAAAATCTGAAGAGAATTCTAAAGAAAAATCTGCAATGTTATCTCTTCTGACTTGGCAGAATGAATTTGACCATTTTTGCTCCGACGTGGCATGGCTTCAATAGCAACTGCTCTATTGAGCTTTTTTTCTCTGGTGCCCTGACCACATGAATTTAAGCATGCTACTAGATTGGTATGTAGGTCCCACCCTTTTACCCTTGAAATAGTTCAATGTAACCGCCACTTCTGATTTCTTTTCTCGCATTTCCCGTCAATGGAACTTCCTTCCGTATACCAGATATTTCGAAAGGACAAAATTTGAGCTATAT
Source organism: Ascarosepion bandense (assembly GCA_037127315.1). Classification (NCBI taxonomy): domain Eukaryota; kingdom Metazoa; phylum Mollusca; class Cephalopoda; order Sepiida; family Sepiidae; genus Ascarosepion; species Ascarosepion bandense. The sequence goes on along the minus strand of JBBBDQ010000329.1, from coordinate 1,904,685 downwards.
AAAAGTAAATTGGTCGACTGATAGGTCGATGTTTACCCAAAAGCTCACTTTCTTTCGCTGCTACCCTGGATTTTTTCACTTATCCTCAATCCTTTTTTTATTTTCTTTTGTGGCTAAGTGCTAGTCAGAGAGGCGTCGAGTACCATTTTCTAATGTTTTTGGTATAACCCGGTTAGGGATCTAATTCGCATCCTCCCGCACCGTTTGCGAGAACTCCATCATTGCGCTACGGCCGGACGGAAATTCTGGAGAATCATGACGCTAGCGTCTTGAAGAGAAACGACAAGTAGATAAATCAGAATGCTGCGACCCCACAAGATGAGATTAAGTTAAAATGTTAAATTATGACCACACGGAACGAGATTAAGTTAACATATTAAATTATGACCTCACGTAACGAGACTAAGTTAAAATGTTAAATTACGACCTCAAGGAACGGGATTAAGTTAAAATATTAAATTAAGACTTCACGTAACGAGATTAAGTTAAAATGTTAAATTATGATTTTACGGAACGAGATTAAGTTAAAATATTAAATTACGATATCACGGAACGAGATTAAGTCAAAATCTTAAATTGTGACTCCACGGAACGACATTAATTTAAAATGTTAAATTACGACCTCAAGGAATGGGATTAAGTTAAAATGTTAAATTACGACCTTACGTAACGAGATTAAGTTAGAATGTTAAATTAAGAACTCACGGAACAAGATTAAGCTAAAATATTAAATTAGGACCTCACGGAACGAGATTAATTTAAAATATTAAATTATGACCTCACGGAACGAGATTTAGTTTAAATGTTAAATTACGACCTTACGGAACGAGGTTAAGTTAAAATGTTAAATTACTACGCCACGGAACGAGATTAAGTTAAAATGTTAAAATATGACCTCATGGAACGACATTAAGTTAAAATGTTAAATTATGACCTCACGGAATGAGATTAAGTTTGAATGTTAAATAACATCAAAACACTTACCATGTTCTTTTCTATTTATTACTTCCTAAAAAATAGTATCGATTTTTAAAGAATATCTTGCAAAAAACACAAAGCATTATGTCACCCTTAATCTAATGAAGCAAACAGACGAGAAACGACAAACTGGATGATGATGAATTTTTTCGAAATGGCGGGAAATTTTTCTTCACTGGACGATTAAAAAATCTCGTTCTTTTTTTTTGTTTTTTTGTTTTTTTGTTTTTGTTTTTTATTCACCTCTCTTTCCCCTTTCTGACCTTCAACCTGCCCATCCGCTGCAGATTCATAGCAGCAAAAAGCGTCTCTGTTGGTTGATTGGTCCGTTTGTTGCCTGGTAGCAAACAGTAGTCATGAGATCGACTGTTACTATAAGTAAATGACCTTTCAACTAATCAGAGGTCAGAACTTAGTAATGAGATGATGAGAACGAAACGACTTGTTGCATCGATAGTAAAAAATTGAGATCAATATATTTCAGGTTGAAAATAGAAATAGATTATCAATAATAATTAATAGCTGATCTGGTAAAGGCAGGGATTTCCATTTAACTTTCAGTTTCTAATGCAAGGTATATAGAAATTTGTGCTTACAGAAAGATATTAAAAATCCAGGACAGATAGATACATAGATACATAGATAATGAACATATATATATATATATATATATATATATATATATATATATAACGTTGAATATTTGGTATTTTGTCAGGTAAATTCCAAGAGAGACAAACTCAAAAGAATCAATGTAATTTTTTTTTAATTTAACACAGTAAAATAGTCTTGAAAAAAAATGTTGGACATTCTACTAATCCATGGATTGTATATATATATATATCGATAGATAGATAGATAGAGAGAGAGAGAGAGAGAGAGAGAGAGAGAGAGAGTGAGAGAGATACGAACAGACTTAAAGAAGTAGACAGACAGGCATGTATATATATATATATATATATATAATTTTCCGCCTATCATTCTATCAATTTCTACTTGTTATATATATATATATATATAGAAAGAGTGAGAGAGAGAGAGAGAGAGAGAGAGAGAGGCAGACAAACAGGCAGGTAGATATAGATATATACGGACAGTCTTAAACGAGTAGACAGATTGATAGTCAAACTATAGCCATTTGCATATGCATATATAGAGAGATAGATAGATAGATAGATAGATAGAGAGAGAGAGAGAGAGAGAGAGA
>JBBBDQ010000329.1:1840000-1897500 GCA_037127315.1 Ascarosepion bandense | reverse complement strand
CTAAGTTAAAATTTAGCAGTTCACCACCACATTTTTTTTTTAACTGGAGTAGATAGACCAAACTATCGTCCGGTTCACACTCTACCCACGTCTATTGAACAGGTGTAGAGACTCATCCCTTGTTCCCTGTTTCGGATGTGGTTTCTCTTTTAATCTTTTTTCTCTTATGTAGCCCCCTGCACATCAGTGGCGTTACCGCCTTGCTCGGGGTGATACGATAAAAAAATAAATAAATAAAAATAAGATTCATAGTTATATTTTTATATTGAGCACAGTTTTAAATTAGTGTTTTGAACGTTGTTAATAATCTCTTCGTTCGTCATTCACTTGGATATATATATATATATATATATATATATATATATATATAGAGAGAGAGAGAGAGAGAGAGAGAGAGTTAAGATTAGTGTTATAATAATAACTTTATCCCTATAAAAGCACTACATCCATACTGACCACTTTATAAAAAGTTTAAATTACGAAACTTTGGATCTATTAGTTTATACCAATATATATATATATATATATATATATATATATATATATATATATATATATATATATATATATATATATATATATATATATATATATATATATATATATAGGTTTGATGAGTAAATTGTAGTTATTTCATGTTTTCCATTTCTCACTAGTGTTTTGTTTATTTTTATTTTGTTATTCTTTCTTTCCCCCTTTCATAGTAGGGTCAGTTGGGAATCGTTTGTGAGAAAATAAGCACCATGACGCAATTCACTATCCCCAGAAACTAGAAAACGGTACGCTCTAATGCTTGGCACTAGCGCCAGGAACCCTAACACGAACGTTTCTGAAGATTTTGCAGAGGTTTCAGGGAAAGTTAAATGAGTCTAATGGTGATTACGAAAAGTAATTGAGACCTTATACCTCCTTTCATGTTCTCACAGGACGTCAAACTTAAGATTCCGAAGACGCTGTAACAGATATATTTACCAAAATTCCACAAACGTATTTCAATGATTAAATTTATTCAATGAAATTGCTTTCAACCACAGCCTCCAGATAACTCCGGCATCTCCTGCGTCTCTTCGGGACGGTCTCCTTGTTTAAGTTGGTGAATGCTGTCATAACCGTTGCCCTCATTTGATCTTTGGTATTACAAAGAATATTTATAATATCGTACTGAACCTGGATGTGCGTTGTGGTGCATTGGATATCGGTTCGGAACGAGAATTTGGGGAACCGAGTTCGAATTCCAGCCGAATTCATTGCATTCATTTACGCGCAAATACCCTTGGAAAAGGTATTAATCCGTCTATTCCTTCCAGTTATGGGTTAAATAACAGGACAGATTGGGTTCTATAGCCTTGGTCGGCAACCAGTCTACCGCAGAAAGCAATGGCAACCTACTGCGGGATAATCTTCTGCCCAGTTAGTCATGTCTCTTTCGAGACATGATCGCCCAAGCGTGTATCACGTATGGCACTTAACTGACTGACTGACTGAACTGCGCCCAACAGATGATAATCAAAGGGACTGCAGTCTAGGGGGTTAGGTTGCCAGATGTCAAAGGTTATATGGTCACAGACATTGTCCGACAGACATGATTATGTAGCACGAAGACTATGTTTGTTGTCAAACATAGTGTTGTGGATTCCGAGTGAGGAACCGCACAAAATAATAGATATGAAGATAGAAAATGTAAGTTATATTGAACGTAATATACAATTAGTAGAAATAAATATATACAGTCTTGACGTGAAATAGTAGGTCCGGTAACTGATTCTAGCTGAGTGGAGCTCAGAGCAAGCAACGGCAACTGTGATTCCAGATCCAACAAACTAAACTCTCCCACCGGCGAAACAACTTAACTACCGTTCTCTCTATAGGTAGGATTATATGTACACTCAGACCAGTCCATTATTCCATACAAAAGGGGAGGTCCCACAACACATATGATCTTCCAGTAGCCACCCTCTTGCCCCAGAGCTGTCCTACCTTTCCAAGGCACATGATCTAGTCCTCCGTGTTGATTCTGAAACCCAAGAGAGGTATAATTTCAACATCGTTAATGACCACTCTGAACAACATTATGTTGACTAGATATATCATCCAACTCTTTCTGAATACTCTTTTCTCAGATTACACCTACAAAATCGTAGCCATGGTTCCAGCGCGAATGTTGTTCGAATTTTTCATGCCCAACTACCCCAACTGTCGACAAAACCAAAACCAACGCGGACGCGTAAAATTAAATATAAAAAAATGGCGACAATTTACCCAACGCACCCTCTGTAATTTAGATGTGAGAAATGCCTATCACCTGTGCGCATGTGTATGTACACTACCGGCCATAATTATTACGCCACCCCAAGTTTTTTTTTAAAAGAAATGAGGTATTTCATACTATTTTTAGTATTTATTGCCAAGTAAATATAGAAACTGCAATATAGGTAATTATTAAATATTTATAAATTCATTTGATGCACATGTTATTGTGCAGTATTAACAAAAGAACCATTCAATTTTCATTTACAATTATTCATTTGGCAGTAAATACTAAAAAATAGTATGAAATACATCATTTTTTTAAACACTGGGGGAGCCTAATAATTATGGCTGGTAGGGTATTTTATATATATATATATATATATATATATATATATATATATATATATACCAAACATAATTATTAGGCCATCCCAGTTTTTTTCTTTTTTAAAGAAATGATGTTTTTTTACGCTATTTTTAGTATTTATTGCCAAATGAAAATAGAATGGTTCTTTTTGTTATTATTACTTTGCAAAATTTTACAAGGCAACGAAGCAAAGACGAACTCGTCCGAATCACCCTAAATTGTATTCATTCTTTCATTGATGAAATTGCAAATATAGGTAATTATTAAATATTTATAAATTCATTTGATGCACATATTATTGTGAATTATTAACAAAAGAACCATTTTATTTTTATTTACAATTATTCACTTCGCAATAAATACTAATAGTATGTAAAACATCATTTTTAAAACACTGAGGTTGCCTAATAATTAAGATGGTTGTATATATATATATATATATATATAAAATCTACAGGGCGCGATGGGTAAATTGTCGCTACTTGCCTTGTAAAATTTTGAAAAGTAATAATAACAAAAGAACCATTCTATTTTAATTTACAATTATTCACTTGGCAATAAATACTAAAAAATAGTATGAAAAGCATCATTTTTAATAATTAGGATGGTAGTATATATATATATATATATATATATATATAGCAAATCTACAGGGTGCGATGTGTAAATTGTCTCTACTTGCTTTGTAAAATTTTGAAAAGTAATAATAATAAAAGAACCATTCTATTTTAATTTACAATTATTCACTTGGCAATAAATACTAAAAAATAGTATGAAAAGCATCATTTTTAATAATTAGGATGGTAGTATATATATATATATATATATATATATATATATATATATATATATATATATAACAAATCTACAGGGTGCGATGTGTAAATTGTCTCTACTTGCTTTGTAAAATTTTGAAAAGTAATAATAACAAAAGAACCATTCTATTTTCATTTACAATTATTCACTTGGCAATAAATACTAAAAAATAGTATGAAATACATCATTATTTTAAAACACTGGGATGGACTAATAATTATGGACGGTACTGTATGCTGTAGTACTTTTAGAATGATATATACACCAGGTTATGTACTAAATGTATTTATAGCGTATTTTAGGTTAGAAAATTAGCAGGAAACTGTTTTTCTTTAATTTAAAAAAACGATCGCGGATCGTGTTGAACTCCGAAGTTATTAAATATGTATCATAGTTTCATCGACATCAATCGATAGGGCACAATCCGAAAAAAAGTAGTTAAACTGGACGATGTTGATGTTATTTACGTAAATGCCTCAGTGTCACCTTGAATATCCAGCACCATTGCCCGGTTCTACGTCCTTCGACTGCATTCTTTCTTCTTTCTTTCCGCCTTTTTAGGACCTTTTTTTTAATTCTTTTTTACAAAATTTCATTTGTATCATTCTCTAGGTCAGTGACCAATGTCAGATCGGCTATGGAAGCGTTGAAATGTTAGATAGATAGATAGATAGATAGATAGATAGATAGATAGATAGATAGATAAAAAATGTATATATGCATGTGTGTGTGTGTGTTTGTGTATGTGTGCATGTGTGTAAACTAGACAGTGCTAGATAGAAAAATATGAACAGATGGGTATTATATATATACACATACACACAAATTACGTAAAACGATGACTAAAATTGCAACATTCAAAACAAATTTAAAACATATATATATATATATATATATATATATATATATATATATAGATAGATAGATAGATATTAATTTAAAGCATATATATATGTATATATATAGTTATATATATATTAATTTAAAGCAGATAGATAGATAGATAGATAGATAGATAGATAGATAGATAGATAGATAGATTCAGACTTGTGCCACGTCTAAACTATGTGTGTGAATGTGTGTGTGTGAATATATATACATATATATATTATATAGATTATGTAAATACACAAATGCATGCACACGCACACTTATACACCCCAACACCCCCCACGCACACACACACACACACATATATATATATATATTTATAAAGATAGGTAGACCATGAAACACGATAGCGCGTCCGTTTGACCGGTAGATAAATGTTGTACACTGTGCCAAGCAACATATTGCCGAAATTGCATATATTACAGACTTCTGTGAAACGCCTACGCAATGTCATATGCCGAAAACACGTCCTAATGATACTGTTCGCTTTTCATTTTGCCAAAACCTTTATTTTATTTATTTTTTTTTATTTTTAGCTTAAAACCCAACCAACTGCAGAAAAACCTACTGCTACTGGATTTGCATGAATATATATATATATATATATATATATATATATATATATATATATATATATATATAAACTAAAAGTAACATTAAACTAGCCAATCACAGGAAATTACATGTCTCCCAACGTTTACATGAATGCAGTGGAGGTAAATTCGGAGTAATGCCTATCTACAAAAATGCAGATTTTGACACACTCATGATGAAGGAAGAAATATTTATAAAAATACAAGCCACCTTCCCTCAACAAAACAACATCAAAAACCTAAGACACACACACACATACACGAAATTCAAATGCGGAAAAAAATACACGCACACACACTAAATTCAAATATTATCCCAAAAACAATAAAAAGAACTAGATAACCCGTAAAGTAGAGTTGAATTAAAATCACTGAAAACAAATTTAAAGTACAAAGACGAAATCAAATTTCGGTTAGACAGTGAAAACTTTTACAGTCTAAGAAAGTGACAAAAGAAACTTATCGTGCGAGTGTGCAAAAAAAAAAAAAAAAACACGCATGCACGCATATGAACTTTCTGTCGTACTTGCCACTAGACTGATTTGTTTATACCCGATACCTTGGCAATCAGAAAAGCAAACGGATCTCGACATGTGAAGTCACAGTTTTATTCGCCTAAAGAGAGTCAACTTTAGACTCGAAACACGTCCAGCAACACAAATACCATTATGGACATTTAATATATCATAAAAAAAGCAAGTGATAATTATAATAATAGCAACAATAAATCTACACTTTAAACAAAACGTCCACGACTTCTAGCTCTTTTTCTTATATATATATATATATATATATATATATATATATCAGCAACGAATTGTGTTCTTTCTGTGACTGGAGTGTGTATACACCGCTTATATATACAACACGCTATAAAATTTACTTTCTCTGATTCCAATCTATAGTTTGTATGTATGTATGTATGCCGCATTCACCCTAGTCGGGTTGAGCGGGCTTCCTCCCTGACGGAGCAAGTCTCATTGGGATTTGTTTAAGGGCAGGGTCCCAAGTCCTACCCTAATCTATAGTTTAGGGGTTAGCGACTCCGACTAACACCAAATCGGTCGAGTTTCGTTCCCAGAAGCAAGTGGATGTCTAGCCACACTGATTAACTGTGATACAGCGAAACAGACTTATATGTGGATGACGAACACACACACACACACACACACAAACACACACACACACATACACACACATATATATATATATATATATATATATATATATATATAACAACAAAAATACAGATGAAGGATAGTAAAAGACTGTCCTCAAAGGCACTATAAATATAAACGTTAAAAATCATGCTTGCAAAATGCACAAAATAAAAAAAATAAAAAAAACGGATACACCGAACAAAAAATATACAAATTTCAACAACGTTTCAACTAAACTCGGAAACAAATTAGCCATCATCCCGAACACCAGAAATGTCGCCACTACCTCCAAGACTATGGATCATATCATCAGAATGAAAAAATACCAAACACTATGTCAAATACCGGAATTCAGCATGCATATGTTCAGTATTGTGCAAAAGTATTAGGACAAGAACTATTTTATCTTTTATGAGGCACCAAAATAAATTTTCAAATCACCCCTGTACAAACACTTTTGCAAACTACCGGTAGTGTGAAAAAGTATTAGGCCTGGGGCGATTTTCTTAAAAACCTCACTGAAATTCAAATACAGGGTGAAAAGCCAAGTAAACTGCTAATAAATATTGATTATTTAAAACTAGGTTTAAAAGAAACGTTTTAAAAAGAAGTTATATTTAATTTTTCCTATTTTCTTTTAAACAAGTTATTTTGAAACTACTCATTATTCTATTATCCTTGGATATGACTGGCTTTTTTCTTATTCCACCCTTTCAAATTAATAAATCTAATATTACTTCGCAAGACACACTTTGGGAACAAATAGAAGCTGCTTGGCTACCACTCTGAGTCTGGGTGGACCTGGGAACAACAGCAATTAAGAGGTGGTTCCATGCTCCTCACAACCTCCCAATCAGAGGCCTTGCTGCCGGATGCAGTTTACCGTCATGCGGAGAACCTATAAAAATGAAAACTGACGGGTGCGTACATAGATAAACATGTAAGCGAAATTACGTATTTCTCTTTGGTAACTAGGATATATTCACGCATACATACGAACACATGATAAATCATATAAAATTATTAACAAAAGCACCATTCCATTTATAGTGTGCGCCATCTGATCGAAATGAGAAACAGACTCCGATGAGGCGACAAAGATAAGGAAGAGGCAGTAAACAATTTTATCAGGTGCTGAGACAAAAAGAAAGCTGATTAAAAAATAAAACAAAATAAAAATTCAATATCAAACATCTACTGACGTCTATAAGAATAAGTGAAAATTTTGTTTATTTCTGAAATTTTCATCTTTCCGCACCTCAAATAAATAAAAAAACATAATATATTTAAAAAGAATATCTTTCTGATCACTATATATATATATATATATATATATATATATATATATATATATATATATATTCTAAACGTATACTGTTAAATATAAGAGACAATGAATGTCTATTATGTTAAATCATGAGCTGTACAAAACGTCGTATTTTTGCTTAAATTTCTATTGAAAATAAAGACAAAAGTTCTCCAACATTTGGATATTTTTTTTATTAATTTGGTTCTAAGCTTTCGGCTCACATGAGCCATCTTCAGAGAGGTTATTAAGACGGTAATACAATACATCCACCATCGCCGACGATTTTATTTTGTGTAGAGATAAAAATCCGGTCATAACATTGCATTTGACTACATGGTTCTGTTGTCATTTTGCGCTATCCCACGGTGTGACGTCATAGAACCGCATTGCAAATTTGCGAACTGCGTTTATTATTTTTGGTAACTATTGCCGTTCCCTAGCAGAGTTTTATGTCAACACAAAATAAAATCGTCGGCGATGGTGGATGTATTGTATTACCGTCTTAATCACCTCTCAATGAATGTCTATTATGTTAATCATGAGCCGTTCTAAACATCGTATTTTAGCTTTAATTTCAGGTGAAAATAAAATGCAAAAATTGTCCAAATTTGGATATTTTTTATTAAGTTGGTTCTTAGCTTTCGGCTTATTCGGTGTCTGTTATCGTTGCTTATCAATGTTTTATGTCAACACAAAATAAAATCATCTTTGATGGTGGATGTCATTATGTTAACGTCCCTGTAACCTCTCTGAAGATGGCTCATGTGAGCCGAAAGCTTAGAACTAGCATAATAAAAAAAAAATATCGAAATGTTGGCATAATTTTAAAAAAACGTTCATCATTTAAATACAGTTGACAAGTGCGCTATTTAGCATACACATATTTAAATAAACATTTGTACACACTTGCATTTAAAATAAATAGCTATTCTTTTCTTAAACATGTTAAACATACATATCAACAGCCATTGATGTCCTACATTTAAAAATTAACATCCATTACTTAATTACATGTGACACGTTTCTGACCAATAATCCTTAATCAACATACTGTCTCTGTACTTTTAAAACTTTTTTTAAAATTTAAAATGCGTCTTATTAACAAATTTTTTAAAAAACTTGATAAAGTGAAACATATTAAAGATAATTTTTTTGCCTGTTTTTTGCTTATTTATCATATATATATATATTTCTTTATGTATAAATATTTATTTTAATAAATTCAGATAAAACTTACTGAGGAAATAGCAATTTTCAACATGTCATTTTAAGGTATAAACAGAGAATGAGGAAACATTTTAAGCCCAGCGGTTAGCTTAGGTAAAGGAAGGGGTTGGGGTATATTAGTTTTCATTGGTTTGGGCTGGGGGAAGGAATTTAGTAGTAATGCCTCCTTGGCAGTGGGAGGTTTGTGGCCTGATCCTCGAGTTAGGAGTGCTAGGAAGTAACTACTTGGACAATTTTTTAAAATTTTTATTGGGACTAATTAGGGGAATATGATAATTATTGTTAATTTATACTTATTGCTATGCACATAGTTATGATCTTTCGTTTGTTTAGGAGTATATTTTGGTCTTGAAATTTTAAAATTTTAATTTTTTTCTGTCAAACATAGATTACACCTTCCTTTTAAGCTATTAGGGGTCCTAGCCTTGCCTATTTTATCTGGTGATCTAAGTTCTTCTTCTTCTATGTGCCCTGTCCCTTCAGGACGTAGGCGATCATGGCTCTCTACGTCTCTCTATCCCTTGTGGCTCTTGTTGCTCCTGGCAACCCCCGTTCCGTCATCCACCTGATCAGACCCTGCAAATATGTTATCCGCTGCCTTCCTCTGTCTCTCCTTCCTTCTATATGGCCAGTCAGTATCAAGTTCTCCAGGCTCTCCTTCCTCATTGCATGTCCCAGGAACTTCAGTTGTCTCTTCCTGATGCTCAGCATCAATTTCCTTTTTGTTGACATTCTTTCTAACACCTCGTCGTTGCTTGTATGCTCAGTCCACGATATCCGTAGCATCCTTCTGTAGAACCACATTTCGGCCGCTTCCAGTTTTGTCCTCATTTTCGATGATATTGTCCAGCATTCACAGCCCAGTATTTTCTAGAAAGGGCTGTTTGGTATCTTAAACTAGGGTTGTTGAAGGAATGCCTGTGGGTATAAAACCGTTATATATATATATATATATATATATATATATATATATATATATATATATAGTCATCCGCAGACAGATCTGTTTCGCTGTATCACATCCGAGTGCTTTTTACCAAAAATTGAAACCTGATCGAATTGGCGTCAGTCGGCGATTCTACCTCTGAGCTATGGGCGCTCGGTAGAAGGTGGCATATATAAATCTAGGTAAAAAAATGCTCAATGCAGTAAATGTTGTAGAGCTTAATATGATTATATAATTAAATTTGTTATTCAATTAAAAATCAAAAATAGAAAAAATGAGAAGACATAAAATTTATGTGTATGTTCCTTTTAACTAATAAATTTTATGTCTTCCCATATATATATATATATATATATATATATATAATGCAAGATGTTTGTGTGTCTGTCTGTTTATCTGCCTGTATGTCTGTATTTTTTCAGCCCTTTTATTTCAGTTTTTGCTTCAGGTTTGTCTCTAAGTAGGTATAATTGTAGTTCTTAGTTTCAGCCATGATACCATTTACTCAGGCGACTTATTTAGCCTTCAAAATTCAGTTTACGATGAAAAACATTTATTTGATATTGATACCAGGAAATCAAAATTTGACTCTCACTCTACGATTTCGATTTAACTGGAAGCAACTATTGCTTTTTAGTCTTTCGTGCGAACGTCCAAAGTGTCTGAGCTTCAGGACCATGGATTAATTTTAAAGCTTTCATTACACTCGAGCAACGCCGGGCTATACTGTTAGTATATATATATATATATATATATATATACATATATATATATATATATATATATATTAGTTGCGAATGGTAAATTGTCGCATTTATTTTATTTATTATTTCAAATATTCTTTCGGCTGAGTCTGAGTTCCAGGACTATGGATTAGTTTTAAAGCTTTCATTACACTCGAGCAACGCCGGGCTATACTGCTAGTTATTCAAAAGTGTAGACATTGTTTTTTTGACAGCAGATCAGATTTTAGCGTTTTTTAATTTAATTTTTATACTACTGTATTTGTTAAGGGGACTAAATTGCTTAGGTTAAAGTTTGAATTAATTAATTATTAATTAATTATTAATTAATAAGATATATTAAAGTTATGAAAACTAAATAAATATTGTGTGGGTCATTAATTTTAGTAAAATAATTGTTATGCAATATTAAAGCATAAATTATAAATGAACATTACAATTAAATTGTAAGATAAAATATTTACGGTGTTTACATAATGCTGTCCATTTATTTCTATGGTTGAGCAATATTTTTAATTTTAAGAAACTTTTTATATGAACTTTTTCATTCAGGAAAAGAGAGAAAATGAAATCCATAATTGACTAATTAAGTAGATTGATACTGCACTATTGAAAGAAGCCGGAAAATAAATCTTTGTGCCTTTTTGTACAGTGTGCCACGAAGTGTGCATGTCAGCTTTTGGATTAAGAAACACAGGAAATGCTGTGCCTGTTGGAATAATGGATCTCTCTTTTAGGTGCAACATTTGGGCCAAATCTTTATATATATATATTAAAAAAGGATTAATTCAAAGATGTTGAATGGCCATTTCGATATGAAGATCCCCACGGGGGATAACACATCACCTCAGCAACAGAAAAATCCTTTCAGAAACTGGAGAAAAATTAGTCTACTTTTCTCCAGTTTCTGAAAGGATTTTTCTGTTGCTGAGGTGATGTGTTATCCCCCGTGGGGATCTTCATATCGAAATGGCCATTCAACATCTTTGAATTAATCCTTTTTTAATATATATTTGCTCTGTAATATTTTATTACATGGAGCTCTGTTCCTGTATCATTTTTTAATATTAAAATAAAATTTTTAATATTAAATAGGATCGGGTTTTTGGAATTTACCTTCCTGCTTGTTTCCCTTGGATTGAAGTATCTGAATTAAAATATATATATATACTACCGGCCATAATTATTAGGCCACCCCAGTTTTTAAAATGATATATTTCATAGTATTTTAGTATTTATTGCCAAGTGGATAATTCTAAATGAAAATAGAATTTTTTTTTTATTATTACTATTCAAAATTTTACAAGGCAGCCAGGAAGCCTTTGTTTTAGCCAGCCAATAAGAAGAAAAGTCTAGCATGAGGGAGAGAGCACAAAAAAATGGACACCAGAAAAGTTCATTTAATGCACATGTTATTGTTATTTGACACGGAAAAGAAAATGCAGGACCTTCTACAGAAGTTAGCAAAAATGTGAAAAGAAAAGTTTGAGCATAAACCTCAAGAAAACTGAATGCATGGTCATCAGCAAAAAGTGGAGCCCAATATGCCAATTGCAATTCAGAGAATCTAAAATAAAACAAGCAAAAAACTCAAATACTGGGTAAGTGTTTTGAAAGAGGATGAAAAATGCGACACGGAGATCCAAAGACGCATTGGCATGGCCAAAGAAGCATTTCAGAAGCTAGCCAGCGTACCGAGAGACAGGAAAATCTCAATAGAAACAAAGAAAAGAGTGCTGGATTGCTATGTGATATCTGTCCTTCTTTATGGAAGTGAATGCTGGGCGATCTCATCAAAGATGAAGGAGGGGCTTGAAGCATCAGAAATGTGGTTTTACAGAAGGATGCTGAGGATACCATGAACAGAGCACGTGTGCAAGAATGAGATATTGGAAAAGGTGCCACCGAAAAGAAAACTGATAATAAATATCAGGAAGAGTCAAATGAGGTTCCTTGGACACGTAATGAGGAAGGAGGGCCCGGAGAACTTGATACTCACAGGTCGGATAAATGGAAGAAGAGACAGGGGAAAGCAGCGCGAGACGAGGTCTGAGCAAACGGACGATGGAGCATGACTTGGAAGAGATACCAAGAGAAAAATTACTGAGAGCGACAAGAGACAAGTAGAAGTCCATGATCGCCTACGTCCTGAGGGGACACAGCACATGAAGAAGAATAAGAAATAAAACTAAAGGCAATCCTGTGTAGATAATCAGTAATGAGAAGAGGTGGATCCATATCTAATCAGAATTTGATAACACAAAAATTAAAATGTGGATAAAAAGTGGGGGATCAATTCTCTATTATAATCAATATATAAAGTGACCCCTCATGTTATGGTCATGTTAATTTCTATCCATTTATATTCTAGATTTATGGGCTTGAGACAATGGATTACAGAGCAGGGCTTGGAAGAAATACCAAGAGAAAAATTATTTAGAGCGATATGAGACAAAGCCAAGTAGAAGTCCATGATCGCCTACGTCCTAAAGGGACACGGCACATGTAGAAAATCTGTATCAAGCCTAGGTAGTTATATCATCAAAGAGTTAACTACAATAACAAGTATTCGTTTCCTTGAATAAACGCAAAAGCTGTACTTTGACGATGTCTTTGGCGAAGACGCTGACACACATACACAGCTATTTCGGCTCACGAACACTAAAATACCTCTACCCAAGTAACGTCTTCGCTCTTTCTTTTTCTCTTCTTGTTAATATGATTTCGAATGTTTTTCTTACTACACATTGTTGATACAGCCGGGAACCTACAAAGCTTCTTTAACTTCTAAAACTACACACGTCCGCCACCATACTGTTCATCCTGCAAATCGTTCAAATATCTGCGAAGTGTAATTCAGTTTTATATTTTGCAGTATGATAAAAAAAATCGTTCTACTGATCAAATGCACTTCTAACGAGACTGCTGTGTAAAAACATCAGCGGTAATTTAGGGAAGCAAAGGGCATATTGATGTATCCTTCTCTCGCTCTCTCACTCTCTCTCTCTCTCTCTCTTGTCTCCCTTATTCATTGTTTTCTTGAAATTTTCACTCTTTCTCTGCATTCCTTCTCATTCGTTCATTCTGTCTTTCTCCTTCAAATTGACCCCTATTCTTTGACGCTAACCTCATCTCTTTCTTTGTTTTGTTTCCGTCTGTTTCATTCAGATTTGGTTTCTCTCTTTATCGAATTTTCATCTTTTATATTTTTAATCTTACACAGCCACTATCTTTCTTTCACTCTTTCTTTCTTTCTTTCTTTTCTTGTCTTTCTTTCTTTTCTTTCTTTCTTTCACTCTTTCTTTCTTCCTTTCTTCCTTCCTTTCTTTCTTTCTTTCTTTTCTTGTCTTTCTTTCTTTTCTTTCTTTCTTTTACTCTCTCTTTCTTCCTTTCTTTTCTTTCTTTCTTTCTTTCTTTTCTTGTCTTTCTTTTCTTTCTTTCTTTCACTCTTTCTTTCTTCCTTTCTTCCTTTCTTTCTTTCTTTCTTTCTTTGTCTTTCTTTCTTTTCTTTCTTTCTTTTACTCTCTCTTTCTTCCTTTCTTTTCTTTCTTTCTTTCTTTCTTTTCTTGTCTTTCTTTCTTTTCTTTCTTTCTTTCACTCTTTCTTCCTTTCTTTTCTTTCTTTCTTTCTTTCTTTCTTTCTTTTCTTGTCTTTCTTTCTTTTCTTTCTTTCTTTTACTCTCTCTTTCTTCCTTTCTTTTCTTTCTTTCTTTCTTTCTTTCTTGTCTTTCTTTTCTTTCTTTCTTTTATTTTTTCATTTTGTTTTATTGTCTCTCGCTCTTTCTCCCCCTCCCCTCTCTTGCCCTCATTCTCTCTCTCTCTCTCTCTCTCTCTCTGTATATATATATATATATATATTTGGTTAAATAAAATAAAGACAAGAGGAAAACTGTATTTTAAATCGCCTACGGGTTTCGTCCTGTGATGGACTTTATCAACGCAAAAAGACAAAATTAGCTTTATTCTAAATTACGTATCTACAAACAAACAGTATTGGCAACCACAAAGACGCTCACAAATCATTTCAAAAGATAAACAGAATATTTTATTTTATATTTTGTTCGTAGATACGTAATTTAGAATATATATATATATATATATATATATATATATTAAGCAAAGATCCGGAGTTTTACGAAATTGATTAATAATCTATATATTTTAATTTATTTGTTAGAGCGTTATTTTTTTATAGACACTCGTATCTGAGAAGATACTATGTTTTTAATCAAACAGTATATCTATATAAACGTCGTTTCAAATTATTAACGTGGTGATATTCTGTTATTTTGTTTAAAAACAACCATTCAGAATTCAACAACATTTTCACAGTATAATGGTAATAGGTACATACGCAATTTGATTAAAATCGGACCACTCCTTCTATAACCCGATTTTTTTCGATTATCGATTTTCGATATTTATCGGGGGTACCTCGACACAAAACCTAGCTAAGAACACTCACAGACGCTTTTAGTACAACTGCGTAAATTTTCAAGAAAATCGGTTCAGCCGTTTTGGAGTCTATAGGTAACGGACACACCCACACCCACACACACAGACAAAGTTCCATTTATAAATAAGTTTAGATATACATTTTTGAAGGAAAAATATTACCAACAATACACTTTTGAAGAAAAAAATAATTCACATTTTTGAAGAAAAACATCATTCTCAGCAAAAAGTTTTTGAATACAAAACTAGAAGACATTTTCAGTTTTTTAAAATAAAAAAGAATAAAAAAGTATTTTCATTAAAATCTGACTAAATCAAGTTTCTCACTATAACCGAACATGAAAAACAAACCTTAAAACCCCACCTTTTTGGCATTAAATAACCCATAGAGGTTGATATGCAATTAAACAAAACTCAAATTCAAACCATACGGGTGTTCCAAAAGTCATAGACTCAGTGTTTCCGGCAACTGGAAGTCGTGAGCTACAAGAGAGATGCCATGCGTCAAGGTCAGTACTGCTGACTATAAGGATCTGTTAGATAGGATTATCAGATCTTGGATCGAGAGCATGAGCAAAGGAAGACCGTAAACCTAGCAACAAGAACCTACGTTGTCGCATAACGCAAATTATGTCCCAATAATGGATGAGTTGCAATCTCCAAGACAACATCACGACAAACATATGGCGGCCTCTTACCACTGCAAACCTGAATCTGTTGAATTATTTTGGACAGGGTTTAGTCGAGACGGAAATCGATCATTGCTTCGATAACACAATAAGTTCGCCATAACAAGCATAATTTATCAAATTCATAAAGATCATCTGATTCGGGATTGTCAGCATTTCAGAACTCGCATTGAAGCTTTCATCGAGCCTAATAGTGTATTTAATAAGTAAATACGTCAAGAAGTGTCTTTAAATTATCCATGCCAATATTTTCTTAAATAAAGATATTCTTAATGATTAATTCGTTTTTTTACTATATTCAACAAGTATACATGATATTATATTGTGTTATTAAACTGACATTTTATTATATTGTATCATTAAAATTATATTATATTATAAAAATTATATTTTATTATATTGTATTACTAAAATTACATTATATTATTAAAATTATATTTTATTAGATTGTATTATTAAAATTAAATTATATTATTAAAATTATATTTATTATATTGTATTATTAAAATTACATTATATTATTAAAATTACATTATATTATTAAAATTATATTTTATTAGATTGTATTATTAAAATTAAATTATATTATTAAAATTATATTTCTTATATTGTATTATTAAAATTACATTATATTATTAAAATTATATTTTATTATATTGTATTATTGAAATTACATTATATTATTATAATTTTATTTTATTATAATGTAGTATTGAAATTACATTATATTATTAAAATTATATTTATTATATTGTATTATTGAAATTACATTATATTATTATAATTTTATTTTATTATATTGTATTATTAAAATTACATTTTATTATTATAATTATATTTTATTATATTGTATTATTAAAATTACATTCTATTATTAAAATTTCATTTAATTATATTGTATTATTAAAATTACATTATATTATTAAAATTATATTTTATTATATTTTATCATTAAAATTACATTATATTATTAAAATTACATATTATATTATATTTGTATCATTAAAATTATATTATATTATAAAAATTATATTTTATTATATTGTATTATTAAAATTACATTATATTATTAAAATTATATTTTATGATATTGTATCATTAAAATTACATTATATTATTAAAATTATATTTTATTATATTGTATTATTAAAGTTACATTATATTATTAAAATTACATTTTATTATACTGTATTATTAAAATTATATTATATTATAAAAATTATATTTTGTTATATTTTATCATTAAAATTACATTATATTATTAAAATTAAATTTTATTATATTGTATTATTCAAATTAAATTTTATTATTAAAATTATATTTTATTCTATTGTATCATTAAAATTACGTTATATTATTAAAATTATATATTATTATATTGTATCATTAAAATTACATTATATTATTAAAATTATATTTTGTTATATTGTATCATTAAAATTACATTATATTATTAAAATTACATATTATATTATATTGGATTATTAAAATTACATAATATTATTAAAATTATATTTTATCATATTCATCATTAAAATTATATTATATTATTAAAATTACATTGTATTATATTGTATTATTAAAATTATTTGTAATAATACAATATAATAAAATATAATATTTATAATATAATGTAATTTTAAAGATAAAATATAATAAAATATAATTTTAATAATGTAATGTAATTTTAATAATACAATATAATAAAATATAACATTTATAATCTAATATTTCTTTTCGTCGTAAACTGAAGGCTAAATAAGTCCTCTGAGTAAATGGTATCATGGCTGAGACTGAGAACTACAATTATACCTACTTAGAGCCTAACCCGAAGCAAAATAAAAGGGCCGAAAAAATACAGATATACGGGCAGATAAACAGACACACACACAAACCTCTTGCCTTATATATATATATATATATATATATATATATATATATATATATATATATATTATCGATTTTCTGCACTCTCGTAAGTACTGCAACCTTGAAACTTCTGAATATCGTTTCCTATGTCTTTGTCTCTGAGTGTATCAAATTTGATTAAAATCAGACCACTCCTTCTATCACCCGATTTTTTCGATTATCGATTTTCGATATTTATCGGGGGTGCCACGACAAAAATCTAGCTAAGGATACTCGCAGACGCTGTGTAAATTTTTAAGAAAATCGTTTCAGCCATTTTGGAGTCTATAGGTAACACACACACACACACACACATACACACACAGACAAAGTTCCATTTATAAATAAGTTTAAATCTACACCAAAAGTTTAATACCAGCAATATTTATGATTTTTTACATTATTGCCGAATATTTCATCATCCACTTTTGGTTACTGTAAACTGTTGTGGATTCCGTGTGAGGAACCGCACAAAATAATGAACAACAACACAGGTATTCGAGATAGAAAAATAAGTTGTATTAAAAAGTAAAGATACAAACTTGATCGCAGGGTAGTAATCCAAGAATATGATTATTAAGGGAGATATATATATATATATATATATATATATATATATATATATATATATATCCAAGTTAGTATAGAATGTGGAGAGAAAAAAGAAAAAAAAATTTTTCGTCCAAAAAAAATAATTTAAAACAGTGCTCGATATATGATGTAATTTTAAGTTTAGAGGGTCGGTTTTTTGTTTTAATTTTTTTATATCTGCTTTTTTGTATAAATTATCGTTTGGAATCTTATTTATTTCTTTTAATTTTTTATATATTTTATTTATTTAGATATTTTTGCGGGCATTAGCTCTTATTTTAAGGATTTATTACATCGATTTTTCTATAGCATTTTTTATCTTTTATAATAATAAAAATATTCATTCAAATTCCCAGTATTTTTGGGGGTGATTGTAGGGTTAGATCTTACGTGTGCTTACAGTTTATTTTTGTGTATGATATAATTATTCTGAAGTAGTATATTTAATCTTGATTTTGAATATATGAATTTTGATTCTTTTTCAAGTTTGGGAGCCATTTATTTAATTTTGATTTTTCTAGTACGGAATATTTTTGTATTTAAGTAAGGTTATTGTGTTACGTAAGGTTATTGGTGTAGGCTTTAGTAATAGACCTTCCTTTAAGCATTTATTGGATCGATTTTTTTCTATAGCATTTTTTATCTTTTATAATGAGGATATCAATCGAACTCTTTGTATTTCTTAGCATGATTGTAGGGTCCCTAATGTGCTTGCAGTTTACTGTGGTTTAGTGTCTCTGATTTAAGAGCTTGTTACTATTTATATATTTAAGGATCTCTATTTTTTCTTGAAGGCAAAGAAAGCATGGTTCTTTTATAGATTTTGCTGTTCTTGCTCTTTTGAGAATTTTCCATTTGACCTTAGGTGTTTTATTTTCGTTTTTTAATTTCCAAAAGTGTTTGAAGAGAGATGTCATGTATTGTTTTTCTTTGTTATTGAAGGATGAGAGGTGATTGTAAAAGCGCTTTTTAAATACGTTCATAGTATTCCCAGTATATATTTTTTCAGCTTTAGGATTTTCTAAGGATGAAATCGAACACATATATATCAGAGATTTCGTCAGACATTTATTGGGCATGGGGCATTGGTTGGGGTTTCTACTGACTGGGCAAAAGATTGTCCCGCAGTAGGTTGCCATTGCTTTCTGCGGTAGACTGGTTGCCGACCTAGGCTATGGAACCCAATCTGTCCTGTTATTTGGCTCATAGCTAGAGGAGGAAGAAATATAATATATTATTAAGTAGTAATTAGTGGGGGTTCAATTTATTACTTCATAACAATATAAAACTGAATCCCACTTTATGCCCAGTAGAAGCCTTAATCATGTCTCCAACTATTTTATTCAGTCAGACATTTAAGTGCCATACATGATACACACTTTGGGTGATCATGTCTCGAAAGAGACACGACTAACTGGGCAGAAGATTATCCCGCAGTAGGTTGCCATTGCTTTCTGCGGTAGACTGGTTGCCGACCCAATCTGTCCTGCTATTTAACCCATAACTGGAAGGAATAGACGGATTAATACCTTTCCCAAGGGTATTTGCGCGTAAGTGAATACAATGGATTCAACTGGAATTCGAACTCGGCTCCTCGGTTTCTCGTTCCGAGCCGATATCTACTGTACCACAACGCACAGCCTTATTATTACCGTAACGTTGCCTTTATTAGCCTTTTCGATAAATATTTTCAGGGTAATTGTTGTAATGAGCTTTTCACTTAGATACCTCGACGTTATGAATTTAAACACAGAACTAGAGTGGCAACTAGGTCTCAAAATTTTACAGTTGAAATTATCCGTAAGTTCTGTGTTAATAAGTTTCTTCTCTCTCACTTGTGGAACTCTTTTCCAGCGTGTTGCGTTCCATTCAACTTTGATCTTCGAAATTAAATACAATGTGAATTGTTATTTTATACTCATCTTAATTTCTGTTAATTTTGGCGGGGACGTTTGCCACAACGCCACAAGAATGGAGCGCTCAGTAAATATGGAACTCACTAATGAATTGTAATAACCAACTAGATTAGAATGTTATATATTCCTCCAGTTCCGAGCTACCGGTGGATCAGTTTGACCGAATATGTGTTTCTCATTTCGGGGTTTTCAAGAATGGATTCATATTTGAAAATATCGAAAGAATTCGATAAAGTGATCTAAAACGCGTAGATCCAAAGTCGAATTGTCATGGCAAAAGACACGTTCCAGAAGCTGAGTAAAGTATTAAGAAACAGGAAACTTTCACTAGAAACAAAGAAGAGAGTACTGGGTTGCTATGTGATGTCGATTCTTCAATATGGCAGTGAATGCTAGACAATATCAACAAAGATGAAGGGAAAACTTGAAGCAGCTGAAATGTGGTTCTACAGAAGGATGCTGCGGATATCGTAGACCGAGCATGTGAGCAATGACGAGGTTTTGGAAAGGGTGGAAACGAGAAGGAAATTAATATTGAGCATCAGGAAGAGAAATATCCAGGAACATGCAATGAGAAAAGAGGGCTTGGAGAACCAGATACTAACTGGCCAGATAGAGGAAAAAAAGAGACAGAGGAAAGCAGCGGATAACATATTTAAAAGGCCTGAGCATTAGAACCAAAGAAAAGTGTGCTGGATTTCTATGTGATATATGTCCTTCTGTATGGACGTGAATGCTGGAAGATCTCATCAAAGATGAAGGAGGGGCTTGAAGCAGCAGAAATGTGGTTTTACAGAAGCATGCTGTGGATACCATGGACAGAGCACGTGTGCAACGATGAGGTGTTGGAAAAGATGCAAACGAGAAGAAAACTGATAATAAATATCAGGAAGAGCCAAATGAGGTTCCTAGAACACGTAGTGAAGAAGGAAGGCCCGGAGAACTTGATACGCACAGGTCGAATCAATGGAAGAAGAGACAAGGGAAATCAGAGCGAGGTGTACTTGTTAGGTCTGAACAAATGGTTGACGGAGCGGGTCTTAGAACAGATGCCAAGAGGAAAATTATTGAGAGTGACAAGAGACATAGCCAAGTGAAAGTCCATGATCGCCTACGTCCTGAAGGGACACGGCACATGAAGATGAAGAAAAAATAAAACTAAAGGCATTCCTGTGTAGCTAATCAGTAATGAGAAGAGGCGGATTCATATCTAATCAGAATTTGATAAATTAAAACAGAAATTATAGTATGGATATAAAGTGGGGGATCAATTCTGTATTATAATCAGTATATAAAGTGATCCCCCACTTTGTGGCCTTGTTACTTCCTATCCATTTTTCTTCTAGATTTATGGGCTTGAGACAATGGATTGCAGAGCAGGATTTGGAAGAGATACCAAGAAGAAAAATTATTGAGAATTACAAAATTACAAGAGACAGAGCCAAGTGAAAGTCCATGATCGCCTACGTCCTGAAGACACATGAAGTAGAAGATCCATTGAAGACCCATTTGTTGAATGAGATGGTGTCAATGTGTGAGTTAATCGTCAAGAATTTTAAAAAGATGAAGATAAAGGAAAAACTTGAAGCAGCTGAAATGTGGTTCTACAGAAGGATGCTGCGGATATTGTGGACCGATCCTGTGAGCAATGACGAGGTTTTGGAAAGTATGGAAACGAA
Organism: Ascarosepion bandense; assembly: GCA_037127315.1. Classification (NCBI taxonomy): domain Eukaryota; kingdom Metazoa; phylum Mollusca; class Cephalopoda; order Sepiida; family Sepiidae; genus Ascarosepion; species Ascarosepion bandense. Next base: position 1,875,961 of record JBBBDQ010000329.1, on the reverse strand, counting down.
AAGGAAATTAATACTGAGCATCAGGAGGAGACAACTGAAGTTCCTGGGACATGGAATGGGAAAGGATGTCTTGGAGAACCTGATAGTAACAGGCCAGATAGAGGGAAAAAGAGACAAGGGAAAACAGCAGATAATATATTTGAAGGGCTTAAGCAAATGGATGAAAGAACGGGGGTTGCGTGGTGTTACAGGAGAAAGCATGCTAAGAGCCACCAGGAATAGGAAGACGTGGAGGGCCATAATCACCTACGTCCTGAAAGGACAGGGCACATAGAAGAAGAATATATATGCCAACTGTTTATAAGAAATTATAATGTGGATATAAAATGGGGGATCAATTCTATATTGTAATCTATATATAAACTAATCCCTCAATTTGTGGCCATGCTAATTTCTATACATTTATATTCTAGATTTATGGGTTTTAGCTAGTGGATGGCAGAGTGAGGTTTGGGTAATGTAACAGGAGAAAGCGTGCTAAGAGTCACCAGGAATAGGGAGACGTGGAAAGCCATGATCACCTACGTCCTGAAAGGACAAGGCACATAGAAGAAGAAGAGTTAAAGAATATTTTCTATATATATTGTGGGTGTAAGCATTCTTGTTAGCAAGCGTTTATTAAAAATCATTAAGAGATCATGTGCGTATCAGATGTAAGAATATAGATGCGGGTAAGAACGATCTGGCGGGTAAATGGAGAAGAAATTTTGTCTACCTTCCGGGTGTTATTTTCAGTCGCTGTTATTACTGGAGGCAAAAATCCTTGCAGGGAAATAGATTAACGAGGAATGAGATGGGGAAAATCAATGCAAAAGAAAATGAAGACACCGACCGATAGAGAGAAGAGGAATAAAACTGGTTTGGAAGATTAACATGAATAATATAGTGTTATGGTTAACGAGCTTGTCTCGCTAAATCAGTTACGACGTAGCAGTGAGTTCGATCTTCACTTAGGACGCCTCGGTGTGGTGCAATGTTTCGTAACTTTAGAACAATTACAACTGAGTAGTGAGTGATGCCCTCACTGGGTGCCCATAGTTTTAGGTCTGTGTCACATCTAAGCTACACTTAAAAATCATTTAGGGCGCCCTGACGTGGTGAAATGGTTAACAAGCTTGTCTAGCGAGAACAATTACGACTGATTAGTGAGTTGGGACCCTTACTGTGCGCACCATTTTTCGGCTGGGTGTTACAAGGTACAGTAGATATCGGCTCGGAACGACAAATCGGGGAGCCGAGTTCGAATTCCAGTTGAATTCATTACATTCACTTACATACAAATACCCTTGGGAAAGGAATTAATCCGTCTCTTCCATCCAGTTATGGGTTAAATAATATGACAGATTGGCCACCAGTCTACCGCAGAAAGCAATGGCAACCTAATCTTCTGCCCCGTCAGTCATATCTCTTTCGAGACATGATCGCCCAAAGCGTGTGTCAGGTATGGCACTTGACTGTCTCATCTAACCTACGCTTAGAAAATCATTTAGAGAGGATAGGTCGAACTCACTGCATTCACTTGCGCACTGATACCCTTAGGAAAGGTACTAATCAGTCCCTCCCTCCAGTTATGGGTTAAATAACTGAGGTTTGCTGTTCATGCGATCTGTGGCAGACTTCTGCACCGATTGTTTGTTATCAACAGTTCCCAAAAGTGTGGATGGTTCTACACAAGCCCTCACCACTCTAAACAATTCTTTGTGTGGTAGTCTAACTATGTTAGACACTCATACGTCGAAATCGACGAGAGAGTTCATCATCAAAAAGCAATCGGAGTCTAACCGTACTGATGAGCTGTGATACGGCGAAACAGATCTGTCTGCGGATGACAATATTTACGCTCTCACACCCTGATTGAGCACTCTGGAAAATACTAGACTTTGATAAACAGTAGCTACTCTGGCGTGTACGCATCGCTCATTCAGTAAAATGAATTAGAGCGCTCTAGCTATTGGGCGCGTATAATGATATGCGCTAAAAAGTCTGCCTACTTCCACCAAACACCCATAGTCCAGGGGTAGAATCGCCGACTGACGCCATTTCGGTCGGGTTTCAATCCTGAGTAATCGGAGTCTAACCGTACTGATGAGCTGTGATACGGCAAAACAGATCTATCTGCAGATGACCATAAAACAATACATTATATATATATATAATCTGTTTAAATATTTAGAGATAGATATTTACATTATCATCTTTGTTGGCATTTGTACGACGTTTCGGCCGTTGTAAGCTCCGGCCTTCTTCAAATGCTAGGTTTGATCCGAACCTTTTACTACAATCACTGGGATATATGTACTCCATTCCTTATGTAAAGCCTCGATGTCTACATTCACAATATAAAATAATAATGATCGATAATACAACTATCCTACACCAGGAAAACAACAAAAGCAAACTACAGATTCTCGAGGCAATATTCATTAAAACACTTAAGCCGTCAATTAATAGAATCAGCTATGAATATTGTAGTAATGTTCTAAAATGTTTATAAAAAGAACAGTTTTTTTTTTCATGCTTTAACGCTTGCATTACCATGACATTAAAACATATAAAGAAAATTCCATTTTGCATAAATTTCAGGTTATAATGAACGCTAGCAATTTATCAACCGTTATATTTGAAATAGGAAAAATGTACAGTCATTTTTAGCAACACAGTTTTCCGGTTACATTTGTTACCATAACTCATCCTCCTGAAGATGATCTCGGAAAGAGGCTGAAAGTATTTGGGAACCTTAAGAAATGAATTAAAACAATGTCTGTCAACGTTACAGCTCATTTATGACATCTTTTGATTGTAATACGCGAAAAATTATCCGTGAGTATGAACGGATTTTATTAAAAATAAGCAGACATAGTGTTTGCAATTTATTTAATCTGAAACACACACACACACACACACACACACACACATATATTTATATATATATTTATTTTATCATTATTATTATTATTATTATTATTATTATTACGACAACTATAAAACCTATAACTTAGATAAATGATTTTATATTCAACACCACTACTCGTAGACGAGCCTTTGTGCAATAGTTTGGTCCACTCGTCAGGAGATATCAGCAAATATCTGTCAATTTTCTCGATACGTTATTTTTATATTATGTTAAAAATTAATTTATGCTCTTGATATTAGTGTTACGCTAATTTTTCTTATCTGTGTTCGTGTATATATATATATATATGTGTGTGTGTGTGTGCGTGTGTGAGTGTGTACGTCTATGTGTGTTTGTGTGTGAGTGTGTGTGTAAATATGTATGTAGGTGTTTGTGTGTGAGTGTAAGTGTGTGAGAAAGAGAGTGTATGTTTGTGTGCGCAAGTGTATCTGTGAGTGTGTGTGTGAGAGTATGTGTGCCTATTTCTCTATGTGAGAGAGCGTGTGTGCGTATTTATGTGTGTGTGTGTGCGTGTGTGTGTGCGTGTGTGTGTGTGCGTGCGTGTGTGTGCGTGTGTGCGTGTGTGTGTCTGTGTGCGTGCGTGTGTGTGTTTGTGTGCGTGCGTGCGTGCGTGCGTGTGTGTGTGTGTGTGTGTGTGTGTGTGTGTGTGTGTGTGTGTGTGTGTGTGTGTGTGTGTGCGATTGATGACCTTTGATTCTACCAACCGCTATGCTGTGTGGACTGTTTTCTAAAAGCAAGTGATTCCTTATAAAATAATGAGGTTTGTCATTTCTTGCTATCAGGATATGGATGGTTCTGTTTTTTTTTCTTTCTTTTTTTCTATAGTGAAAGCCTTGATCTCTTGAAGCAAATGGCATCCTCGTGTACAACTGCCTGACGGTCCCCGGAAAGTGAAAAGCCCCCTTAATAAACTTAAGCCAAACCGAAAATCTATTGATATCTATTTGCTGCCCTTTGGGGAAGTGGTTTCTGATCTTAGCAAGTGGAGGAATGAGGGCATGAAACGTTTAAAATCACTATTGTACATTTTCGTATTACAATGCAGGGCATTAAACACGACTCGGTCATACCTGCAGACTTCCCTTTCATTGTCCTATATGTGGAATTTTGTGTTGGTAGCAAACTGGAGTGAAAAAACGTCAAAGTCAGAAACATAAGTAGACCATCAATAACAGAACATGCAGCTGAACGTTCATACGTCGAAACTTTCGAAAGAATTCACCATATACACTACCAGCCATAATCATAAGGTGACTCCAGTTTTTTGAAGAAAATGATGTTTTTCATATTATTTTTAGTATTTATTGCCAAGTGAATAATTCTAAATGAAAATAGAATGGTTCTTTTGTTATTATTACTTTACAAAATTTTGCAAGGCAGCCAGGAAGATTTTGCTTTGGGCAGCCAATAAGAAGAGACTAGCATAGGGAAGAGAGCACAAAAACTGGACACCAGAACAGTTCATTTGTTGCACACGTTATTGTGCAGTATTAACAAAAGAACCATTCTAGTATGTCCATTTTTAATAATCCACTTGGCAATAAATACTAAAAATAGTATGAAATACATCATTTTTTTAAACTGGGGTGGCATAATAATTATGGCCGGTGGAGTATATATATATATATATATATATATATATATATATATATATATATATTACGGAAATTAACCAAGAGTAAAGAAACTTGGTTATAAACAACCGACAATTTGAACTGTTCAAACAAATAATAAAAAAATGTTCAAACAAATCATTTCATATATATATATATATATATATATATATATATGTGTACTACCGGCCATAATTATAAGGCCACCCCAGATTTTAAAAGAAAATCATGTATTTCATAGTATTTTTAGTATTTATTTTCAAGCGGATAATTCTAAATGAAAATAGAATGGTTTTTTTGTTATTATTACTTTGCAAAATTTTACAAGGCAAGGAAGCAAAGATGAACTCGTTCGAATCACCCTTAAATTTTCTTCATTCTTTCATTGATGAAATTGCAATATAGGCAATTATTAATTCATTTGATGCACATGTTATTGTGCAGTATTAAAAAAAGAACCCATTTTGTTTTCATTTAGAATGATTCACTTGGTAATAAATATTAAAAAATAGTATGAAATACATCATTTTTTGAAAACACTGGGGTGGCCTAATAATTATTGCCGGTAGTGTATATGCAGACATGTATTAATTAAAAAAAAACAACAGATGCCAGCCAATGATTTTGGAAAGTTATACAAGGTTCGGTAGAAATGTCTCCCATGTTGTACACAGTCAATCGTCTGCTTCTATAAAACAAGTGGTAAGGATGTGTTCATCTAGCTAATGTGTTACTATTTTTTTCAGATACTATGTTATCATCATGACTTGACCTTCTGCAACTCGTATGTTTGCTGTTACATTTTATTAAGGCCGGTGAAGCATTTTTTTTTCATCATTTCACCCCGAGCAAGGCAGAAATACCACTGATGAGCGGGGGGCTACATAACTGTAAAAAGATTAATTAGAAAAGAGTGAGGACTACAAACTAGTTAGAAAGGAACAATAGAAAGCTGAGAAAGCAAGTGCGATGACAGATACATAAGTGGAGAGAAAGGGAAGGATATACAGGGGTGGGGAGAGAGCTAGAGTCCAGTGGTTAGTAGATGAGTATTGACATTGCATTTAAATTTCTGGAGGTTGTAGCCGTCGGGAAATCAAGAATATGGGAGCGAGTTCCACAGGCGGGAATTGCGAGAGAAGAAGCTGCAGGAGTAGAATTGTCGTCTGCATTTGACTAACCTAACTGTGAATGGGTGGGACCCAGTTGCCAGTCTTGTTTACACGAGTAAACACCTGTTGAGGAGACACCAGTGACTTAAGTTCGCCTGAGCAGAAGCCATGAAAGTATTTATAGAACAGACAAAGGGAGACAAATTTCGACGATGGGGAAGTGGCTGCATTCGAGCCACCAGATCAGTACCTATCACATTACAGACTCTCCTTTGGAGCTCTCGTGAACACTGAGGAGAACGGCAGGGGCGCCTGACCATAAATGGCAGCAGTACTCCATGCACGGACGGATAGTTGACTTGTATATATGCAGGATGGATTCAGGCGGAAAAAACATCCTGGATCGGCATAGTGACCCAACCTTCTTAACAGTAGATTTAGCTATGGAATCAATATAGTGGTTCCATTTGAGGTTTGAGGAGAGGGTAAGGCCGAGGAGGCGTAGTGTGTTGTTCTCAGGGAGAATCGCTTGGTACATGCTTATGGGAGGCAGGAGAGGTTGCCTGTGATGGTTGACAGACAACAGCTTTTTGCAGCAGAGAGAGCTTTTCGTGCTTATTTCATGTTATTTGGAAATGATATGTGCGTTGTGGTGCAGTGGATATCGGCTCCGAACGAGAAATCGGGTGGAGCCGAGTTCAAATTCCAGTTGAATTCATTGCATTCACTTACGCGCAAATACCCTTGGGAAAGGTATTAATCCGTCTCTTCCTTCCAGTTATGGGTTAAATAACAGGACAGATTGGGTTCTATAGCCTTGGCTGGCAACCAGTCTACCTTAGAAAGCAATGGCAACCTCCTGCGGGATAATCTTCTGCCCAGTCAGTCATGTCTCTTTCGAGACATGATCGCCCAAGCGTGTATCACGTATGGCACTTAACTGACTGACTGAATATAACAGAAACATGATTAAGGTTTCTACTGGGCATAAAGTGGGTGATCGTTTTTCCATTGTCATGAAGTAATAAACTGATCCCCCAATAATTACTACTTATTAATATAATAATATAATTCACCAGTCTACCGCAGAAAGCAATGGCAACCTAGTGCGGGATAATCTTCTGCCCAGTCAGCCATGTCTCATTCGAGACATGATCGCCCAAGCGTGTTTCACGTATGGCACTTAACTGACTGACACAACCGGATAGAAAATCAATACAGGTGTTGTTTGATTCATTCCAAGCCCTCACTTGCGGCACGCGACGGGAATGCGCGTGATCATCTTTCTATTCTAAATAACTTCCAACACTACATTTCCACTATTAGAAATGTGAGGCTGATGGTAGGAGACAAAGACCTTTCTCATGTTTGGAGTAGATAGATCTATCTATCGCCCGGTTCACACTCCACCCACGTCTATTGAACAGGTTAAGAGGCTCATCCCTTTTTCCCTGTTTAGGATGTGGTTTCCGGCTTTCGCTTTTCCAATCTTTTCACTCTTACGTAGCCCCCTGCACATCAGTGGCGTTACTGCTTTGCTCGAGGTGATACAATTAAAAAAAATGTTTCTGATATTGTCATTTATACAGAATTCTTGTGTGTTCAATACTTTGAGGAATATTCATGAAAGGTCAGACAAGTTCATTGCCTGAATTTTCCGCCCAGCTGAATATTCATGAGAACCACTGTACAAAAATAAATAAATAAATAAATTGAAAAAAAATAGCATTTTCGTTTTGTATATAAATCAGTTAAGTCCCATATACACGCTTCGGGCGATCATGTCTCTTTCGAGATATGACTGACTGGGTAGATGATTATCCCGCAGTAGGTTGCCATTGCATTCTGCAGTAGACTGGTTGCCAGCCAAGGCTATAGAACACAATCTGTCCTGTTATTTGATTCATAGCTATAGAGGGAAGAGATATATTATATGATTAAGTAGTAATTAATTGGGGATCAGTTTATTATTTCATAACAATAGAAAACTGATCCCCTACTTTATACCCAGTAGAAGACTTAATCATGTTTCAAACTATTATATACAGTCAGTTAAGTGCCATACGTGATACACGGTTGGGCTATCATGTCTCGAAAGAGACATGACTGACTGGGCAGAAGATTATCCCGCAGTAGGTTGCCATTGCTTGTTGCGGTAGACTGGTTGCCAGTCAAGGCTATAGAACACAATCTGTACTCTTATTTAACCCATAACGGGAAGGAAGAGACGGATTAATACCTTTCCCAAGGGTATTTGTGCATAAGTGAATGCAAGGAATTCCACTGGAATTCGAACTTGGCACCCCGATTTGACGTTCTGAGTCGATATCCACTGCACCACAACGAACAACCGCTTGTATATAAATACTTTTCACAAAATAAAATCTTAACAGAGGATGAAACGCGGCGGCTAAGAGAAGTTTTCCTTTATTCTCTTTATCAATATTGTCCTTTTACAAATATGCTCTATCTGGAATTTATATATATATATATATATATATATATATATATAGTGCTGTGCAAAGTATTAGGACAAGAACTATTTTATCTTTTATGAGGCATCAAAATAAAGTTTAAAATCACCCCTGTCCTAACACTTTTGCAAACTAGCAGTAGTGTGCAAAAGTATTAGGACAGGGATGATTTTCCTAAAAACCTCACTGAAATTCAAATACATGCTGAAAAGCCAAGTAAATTGCTAATAAATATTGATCATTTTAAACCAGGTGTAAAAGAAATGTATTAAAAAGAAGTTATATTTAATTTTTCCTATTTTCTATTAAACAAGTTATTTTGAAACTACTCATTATTCTATTATCCTTGGATATGACTGACTTTTTTCTTATTTTGGAACAAATACAAGCTGCTTGGCAGGAGATACCATTAGATACATTGAAGAAGCTTGTGATGTCAATGCCTGACAGAATGAAGGCTGTGATCAAAGCAAAAGGCTATTATATTAAATATTAAATTTATTTTGTAACAAGTATTTTTTTCTTGTTAAAGCATTTGTTGAGTAAATGAAATAAAATTACTTTAATTAAATTGTTTATTTTCTGTCAATATGACTCATAAAAGATAAAATAATTCTTGTCCTAATACTTTTGCACAGTACTATATATATAAAGTGTGCGCGCGCGCGTGTGTGTGTGTGTGTGATGAAAATAAGTTGAATCAATTTACAAATCCATTTTTAAAAAATATTCAACTCCTCAGACCGAATTTTTTTACAAAAATGAATGGATTAGATTTATCCAGACAGAAAGAATGGTGTCGGGTAGGGGAAGAATGAAAACATTTTATCGATAGGGGAAGGCGTCAGATATACAATGTTAATTTTAAAACGCGTATGTCATATTTATAATGTTGCATTTCCATCCCAAACAATAAGATGGCCTTAGATTGTACATTTTCAAATCCAGGTCAGTAAAATTCAGGGGCCGTATTTTCACTAGAAGAATTGAATTGTTAGATTTTTATATTAATTTCGACGGCCATAATAATATCTTCTTATTATAAATATAATCTATTCGGTTTCATCACAATAATACGACTATCATTAAAAAATATATATTATTCATATTAATTATAATAATAAATAAAATTAAATAACATAAATAAATTAAAAATGCTATAGATATAAAATCTTTAACGGGGTATTACATGAGTGTTATGTGAACACAATGGGGGGACGTTTTAAAGGGACTCAAATTATAAACTCATTTGCATATAAATCTTTATGTGCACACGTACGTGTTTATAACTACATAAATACTTATATATACATAAATACATACCCGCATTCATACACACACACACACACACACACACACACACACACACACATATATATATATATATATATATATATTTATACCTACATGCACACACATTCAAATATACATGCACACACATATACGTAAACAAATACACACACACACACACACACACACACACACACACACACATATATATATATATATATAGTCATCCGCAGACAGATCTGTTTCGCTGTATCACAGCTCATCATTACGGTTAGACTCCGATTGCTTTTTAACCCAGGATTGAAACCCGACCGAATTGGCGTCAGTCGGCGATTCTACCTCTGGGCTATGGGCGTTCGGTAGAAGAAGGCTGACTTTTTAGCGTGTATATTATCATTATACGCGCCCAATAGCCAGAGTGCTCTAATTCATTTTACTAAATAAGCGATGCGTACATGCCAGAGTAGCTCCTGTTTTTCAAAGTTTACCATTCTTCCAGAGTGCTCAATCAGAGTGTGAGAGCGTAATATATATATATATATATATATATATATATATATATATATATATATATATATGCAAAAAACTATATACGCTTACACATATTTTTACCTGTGACTATACACTTAAACATAAGCATATTCACCTACTCACACGTATATATCGTCTTCATTCAACAATTAAATAACCAAACCGTGACAGGTTTTGAAGAATTCTAAAAAATATTTTTTGAAACTTTATAAATTATTATAAATAAAAAAAGTGAAAATAATTAGGTAACTTCTTCAGCTGTGTCTTCGGAACACACATAGGTAAAAAGATTCGTGTTTTATTGTTAGTCCTGCGTTTAACTCCCCAAACCTGAAGGACCGGTCTTGGTCCTTACGTTTACAGCACCTGGTACTCCCAAACAGTCACCCATCTAAGTGCTGATCAGGCTCGATGTTGTTTAACTTCGGTGACTGGACGAGAACCGGTGTATTCAACACGATATAGCTTTAGACGCTAAAGTCTTGACTGTCGATTAACTGACTTACGGCTATTTTCTGCGATGGACGTTACTCCAAAGAAGCTTACCTATTTTCACTATGATTGCACGGATCGGCCCGGACCCGTGCCCGGTGTGCCCGATAGTCAGATACGGCCGTGTGTGTGTGTGTGTGTGTGTGTGTGTGTGTGTGTGATGAAAATAAGTTGAATCAATTTACAAATCCATTGGCGAGAATTTATTTCATGAATACATTTTTAAAAATATTCAACTCCTCAGACCGAATTTTTTTACAAAAATGAATGGATTAGATTTATCCAGACAGAAAGAATAGTGTCGGGTCGGGGAAGAATGAAAACATTTTATCGATAGGGGAGGGCGTCAGATATACAATGTTAATTTTAAAACGCGTATTTCATATTTAGAATGTTGCATTTCCATCCTAAACAATAAGATGGCCTTAGATTGTACATTTTCAAATACACTCGCTGTATATGTATGTATGTATGTATGTATGTATGTATGTGTGTGTGTGTGTGTGTGTGCTTATGTATGTAGGCATGTATGTATGTATTTAATTTCTCTCTCAGTTTAAGGCTTCTTTGTGCCATAGAAATCTTTAATCGTCTGTTCGCGCCGCTAAGCATTTGGATCGGGGCATCGAAATCAAAACCACGTTTGAAATGACGTCGGTTTTTTTCAAAATCTCCTCACTTTTTTTCATGATGCTTTGAAATCGGAAAAGAAGGTGCGTCGAATGATTCATCGTTCAGTTCCTTTTCGTTATACCATTTTATTTTGTCTTCAATCATATTTTTCTAACTTGATGTTTTTTTTACATTCTTCATTCTTTTAATAATTTTACTTTTTCTCTTCCTCTTTTGCCATCTTCACCTTATCCTTCTTCCTCTTCCTCTTTTGCCATCTTCACCTTATCCTTCTTCCTCTTCCTCTTTTGCCATCTTCACCTTATCCTTCTTCCTCTTCCTCTTTTGCCATCTTCACCTTATCCTTCTTCCTCTTCCTCTTTTTCCATCTTCACCTTATCCTTCTTCCTCTTCCTCTTTTGCCATCTTCACCTTATCCTTCTTCCTCTTCCTCTTTTTCCATCTTCACCTTGTCCTTCTTCCTCTTCCTCTTTTTCCATCTTCACCTTGTCCTTCTTCCTCTTCCTCTTTTTCCATATTCACCTTATCCTTCTTCCTCTTCCTCTTTTGCCATCTTCACCTTATCCTTCTTCCTCTTCCTCTTTTTCCATCTTCACCTTATCCTTCTTCCTCTTCCTCTTTTTCCATCTTCACCTTATCCTTCTTCCTCTTCCTCTTTTTCCATCTTCACCTTATCCTTCTTCCTCTTCCTCTTTTTCCATCTTCACCTTATCCTTCTTCCTCTTCCTCTTTTTCCATCTTCACCTTATCCTTCTTCCTCTTCCTCTTTTTCCATCTTCACCTTATCCTTCTTCCTCTTCCTCTTTTTCCATCTTCACCTTATCCTTCTTCCTCTTCCTCTTTTTCCATCTTCACCTTATCCTTCTTCCTCTTCCTCTTTTTCCATCTTCACCTTATCCTTCTTCCTCTTCCTCTTTTTCCATCTTCACCTTATCCTTCTTCCTCTTCCTCTTTTTCCATCTTCACCTTATCCTTCTTCCTCTTCTTCTCCCTTGTCATCATAATATTCATCATTGAATACTTTTCTTTCTCGAAGATCTTGTTGTTATTTCTTTATTATTATCATTATGTTATTTTTCATTATAAATAATTTCTGCTATGGTCGCACTACCTACCCAGTCTGTGGGAAGACCTAAAGCAGGTCGTGGTGTGTTGTTATGGCTCCATTTCATGTTTTTTCGATCTCCCCTAACATCCCTAGCGTTAAATAGACAAAGTTCTCCTTAGGGTGTGGGCTGTACTTAACAAGAAAATTTTTGTATATCTCATAAGCTGGGGTTTCCAGGGATTCTTTCAATGTGTTGTTTTGTTCCATTTTTTATCATTCCAAGTGCACCTATTATCACTGGCACGATTCTTGTTTTCAATTTCTACAATTTTTTCTATTTCAATTTCCAGGTCTTTATATTTTGACTGTTTTTCGAATTCCTTGGTTGCTATGTTACAATCCGCAGGACAAACCATATCAATTAATAAATAAGTTTTTTCTTTTTGTTTTTTAACAATAATGTCCGGCATATTTGCCTCAACCTTTTTGTCTACACAGTCAGTCAGTCAGTTAAGTGCCATACGTGATATACGCTTTGGGCGACCATGTCTCCTAAGAGAAATGACTGACTGGGCAGAAGATTATCCCGCAGTTGGTTGCCATCGCTTTCTGCGGTAGACTGGTTGCCAGTCGAGGATATAGAACCCAAGCTGCCCTGATATTTAACACATAACTGGAAAGAAGAGACGTATTAATTCTTTCCCAAGGGTATTTGCGCGTAAGTGAATGTAATTACATCGCCAATTTCACACCTACCGTTGAACTGATTTTTCATTTTCTCTCAGTATCCTTTCTATGTCTTCCTTCATCTCTCACATTTTCTTCTTCTTTTTCTCCTTCTTCTTCTTTTTCTTCTTTTTCTTCTTCTTCCAGTTCTTATTTCTTCTTCGTTTTCTTTTTCTTCTTCTTCCAGTTCTCCCTCCTCTTCTTCGTCTTCTTCGTCTTCTCCTTCTTCTTCTTCTTCTTCTAGTTCTTATTTCTTCTTCGTTTTCTTTTTTCTTCTTCTTCCAGTTCTCCCTTCTCTTCTTCTTCTTCTTTTCTTCTTCTTCCAGTTGTTGTTGTTCTTCTTCTTCTTTCAATTGTCCCTTCTTTTTTCTTCTTCTTCTTATTCCAGTTCTTCTTCTTCTTCTTCTTCTTTCAATTGTCCCTTCTTTTTTCTTCTTCTTCTTATTCCAGTTCTTCTTCTTCTTCTTCTTCTTTCAATTGTCCCTTCTTTTTTCTTCTTCTTCTTATTCCAGTTCTTCTTCTTCTTCTTCTTCTTCTTTCAATTGTCCCTTCTTTTTCTTCTTCTTCTTATTCCAGTTCTTCTTCTTCTTCTTCTTCTTCTTCTTCTTCTTTCAATTGTCCCTTCTTTTTTCTTCTTCTTCTTCTTCTTCTTCTTCTTCTTCTTCTTCTTCTTCTTCTTCTTCTTCTTTCAATTGTCCCTTCTTTTTTCTTCTTCTTCTTATTCCAGTTCTTCTTCTTCTTCTTCTTCTTTCAATTGTCCCTTCTTTTTTCTTCTTCTTCTTATTCCAGTTCTTCTTCTTCTTCTTCTTCTTCTTCTTCTTATTCTTCTTCTTCTTCTTCCAGTTCTCCCATCTCTTCTTCCTCTTCTTCTTCCAATTACTTCTCCCCCCCCTCATACCAACTCAACCAACTTACCTCCTACAGTACTGACTATTATTAATGAATCAAAATCAATAAGTCAGGAAACAAATTTGGTAGTACGCGACGTGCGACATGGACTTGCGTGCTTTTATTCATTTCGTACTTGAGGAAGTGATGAACCATGGCTTTCTAGCATGATCGGAAGTCTGGTTCACAAATAATAACGGTGACAGTAAGGTGATATTAATATCAGTGGTAGCCTATAAGTAATACGATCGGCAAAGATATGTTTTGGAGAAACAAAGTCTTTCTAATAGAAAACCAGTCGACAAGATCTAGGGCTAATTGTTAAGTTATAAGTTATAATAAAACTAATAATGCTTATTGTGATATTAGTCATATCAACGATATTAGTCATGTTATAAGATATTAGTCATATCGACGATATTAGTCATATTATAAGATATTAGTCATATCGACGAAATAGGACATGACAAGAAAGATGTTCCATGTCGGAATTTTGCCTTTTCTCAACGAGACGAATAACAAATATTAAGCTAGTACGCTTTCCGAGCAAAACTTTTCTCCGGTCTCTCTCTCTCTCTCTCTCTCTCTCTCTCTATATATATATATATATATATATATATATATATATATATAATTTACGGAAACTCCCGAAGATTAACGAAATGGTTTAACAACCGACATATCGAAATTATTTGTTTGAACATTATTTTTAATCGATATTCGTATTTGAATAGATATTCTGTTTTTAATCAAACAGTATATTTATATATATTTTTCTACCGGCCTGATTATTTACGATAAATTTTGTCACGAAAATTTTCCATAACATTGTATGTTTACATTTGTTGACATTGCGATACATTTCAGAGCAGAGATAGTTATTTGCATAAAATCGAAAATTGTGTTATGTAGGCTTAATGTGACTTCGTTTAGACTATGGAATCATTCGTGGTCGAGAGGTCTAAGACGCGCCAGATCAATTGGTAGTTTCCCCTATGTTGACAGAGGTCGCAGGTTCGAATCCTGCCGAATGACAAACATTTTCCTAACAAAATTTATCGCAAATAATCAGGCCGGTAGAAATAAATATACCGTTTTATTAAAACAGAATATCTATTCAAACACGAATATCGATTTAAAATAACGTCAAAACAAGTAATTTCCATATATATTCAATCTTGGGTAAAAAGCAATCGGCTGTCTAACCGTAATGATGAGCTGTGATACAGCGAAACAGAGCTGTCTGCGGATGACTATATATATATATATATAAATTCAAAATTAATCAGCTTCATGTTAAAATCAAAAAGGAGATTCTATTATTATTAACTATCAAAAATGAAATATTAAAACTGATTCAGCCAGAGAGCTCAATGACATTAAAACTATTTATTTACGGAGCTAATATATATATTACATATAAAAATTAAAATTTTACAGGATCGTATGCTCATTTCAACGAGTGAAATTTGCTTCATCAAACTTGTGAATAAATTGTTAGAATTTTATGTTCTATTAAGTAGTAAGAATACCAGGTGCTGTAAGCGTATAGTGACGGATATGCGTTGTGGTGCAGTGGATGGCGGCTTGGAAAGAGAAATCGGTGAGCCGAGTTCGAATTCCAGTTGAGTACCCTGCATTCACTTAAGCACTAGTACCCTTGAGAAGGGTATTAATCCGTCACTTCCCTCCAGTTATGGATTAAATAAAATGACAGCTCCGACAGACCGGAAACAAAACATAAATGCAGCCTCTGCAACAAAGACTGTCACTCCCGCATCGGTTTCTACAATCACAGACGTGGATGTTCCAGCCAAGCAGACAACTAGGATGCTACCCATGCTCAACCCTGACCGACGGAGGCCTACTGCTTCTATAAACATTAAAACGCATCGAGAATTTTTTTTATAAACACGCAATAATTTTCTTACATATTGAAAGATACCAATTAAACCGTACAATACAAAACAATAGAATACAGATTAGAAAATTGTTTTATTTATCAAAATAATTTAGGTAGATACCACCAAAATATAGCGCGGACATATTAGACATACGACATGATATTTTATCGTCAATTAGAAATAAAACTGTATCATTCTGGAGCCTATTTCTTAGAAACGAAATTATAAATATCCTAAAATCTGGCCCCAAAAAGATGTTCACAAATGCCATTAAGTTCCAAATCACTTTAGCTGTTAATATTCACGGCTTTATTCATGCACACGAAAAATCAAATCTTAACTCATCACTGATGAAAGTACAATGCGACTGCCTCAGCCTACAGAGCCACTATCCACAACAAGAACTAAATTCTACATCTCCTTTACTCACGTTACTACTATGGAGGGGGGTATACAATCCTGATTTTTCCACACAAACACACATTTCATTATTCTCACATACACACGCAAATACAGTTTTTACTCTTTGTCTATATTTCCGAGATGAGGTAGTCTTTGCATTATACGGATTATTGTTCTCATCTTTGTTGCCATTTGTACGACGTTTCGGTCGTTGTACGCTCCAGCCTTCTTCAGGTGCTATGAGTTTCGAACTTAACCCTTTATTACAATCACTGGGGTATATGAACTCAATTCCTTGCGTAAAGCCTCTATTGGAAGTTATGTCATGAGTTATCTCCCTCTAACCTTGCAAGTTACTTGTTCACCACTGCTCTAGCCTGGTATTGAACTCACAATATTAAGAGTCAAGTCAGAAACTAACCAACGTCTATATCCACTGGTCATGTGTCCTTGTAGGGTTAAAGGGAGATAACTCATGACTTCCAGTCGAAGTTTTACGTCAGGAATGGAATTCATATACCTCAGTGATTGTAATAAAGGATTCGGTTTGAAAATCATGGCACCTGAAGAAGGCCGGAGCGTACAACGACCGAAACGTCGTACAAATCGCAATAAAGATGAGGCCATATTTTTTTTATTCTATCCACAACCAAATAAAAATAAAAATAAAAATAAAATAAAAACAATAATTATTTAATTTATTTAACCGAGTTCTTGCATTCTTGGTGTATATAAAATTAATTTTTAATGTTCATATTACGTTGAATCTTTCTACTGGAGTTCATTGAAAGTAGTGGACTTATTCTAAACAATTGAATAGCGAACAGGCACGCAACAATATTTTCATTTTATTGTATCGAACGCGGCACTCTGAATATTGACGTTTAAGAAAAACCTGAGTGGAAGATATTTCTACAATGATTTTTCGATGAAGTGACGCCATGAATCCTTCACGAAACAGCGAAGACGATATTTTGTAGGGAAGGGAGCTTGGAAAGGTTGGAAAACACAGGCAGAATGTCGAATTTTAATTGACCCCGACTTTGGTCTCAACGCCCGCTTGTTTGCTTCTGGGCGATGTTAATATTCTCTCTATTTGCAATTCGTAACCAGAGCTTCTTCAAAAATTTTCATTATCAATCCCAGATTAATGCCGTTACAAACATTCAAAAAATCTCTTGTTAAGAGATTGATAAAGCCAGTGTTTCTATTATAATGATCTTTTTTTTTTTTTTTTTTTTTAATCATATCACCCCAAGCAAGGCGATAACGCCACTGATGCGCAGGGGGCTACGTAAGGGTAAAAAGAATGGAAAAGAGAAAGCCGGAAACCGCATCCTAAACAGGGAACAAGGGATGAGCCTCTTCACCTGTTCAATAGATGTGGGTGGAGTGTGAACCGGGCGATAGTTTAGTCTATCTACTCCAATTGGAAAAAAAAAATAAAATAAAATAAAAGTGAAAAGACTTGAAAAGGGAAAACCGGAAACCACATCCTAAACAGGAAACAAGGGATGAGCCTCTTCACCTGTTCAATAGATGTGGGTGGAGTGTGAACCAGGCGATAGTTTAGTCTATCTACTCCAAATGGAAAAAAAATAAAAGAGTGAAAAGACTTGAAAAGGGAAAACCGGAAACCGCATCCTAAACAGGAAACAAGGGATGAGCCTCTTCACCTGTTCAATAGATGTGGGTGGAGTGTGAACCGGGCGATAGTTTAGTCTTGCCAATGTTTCAATTTATTTTTTTTGTTGTTATCTATGAATTCTTTTTTTCTGGACTCATATTTACTTACCGTTTTTAGGAACGACTTGTGATCATCCTAATTAAGCACTTCTTAAATAGCTGATGATAAAAAAAAAACTGGGTTAAAAATATAGTTGATAAACACAAACGGAAATTATTTATTAATCAATCTCATTTATATAAATAAATATTGTATACCGATATTCATGCATTTCAAGGTCCAAGAGCTACGGAAAATAAAAGGTTATATATATACATATATATGTCAGATTAAATAAATTTTAAACATTGTGTCTGCTTATTTTTAATAAAATCCGTTCATACTCAAGGACAATCTTTCGTGTATTATAATTGAAAGATGTCAGAAACGAGATGTAGCATTGACAGATGTTATTATTATTTTTTGTTATCATACCTCACACCCCTGAAGATGAACTGGGAAAGAGATTGAAAGCACTTGGGTACCTTGAGAAATAAATGATGATAACATCTGTCAACGTTACAGCTGATTTTTTATATCTTTCAATGATAATACGCAAAAGATTATCCGTGATTATGAACGGATTTTACTAAAACTAAGCAGACACAATGTTTGCAGTTTATTTATTCTGACATGTCTAAAAGAAAATTTGCTGCCTAAATACACACACACACACACACGCACACACACACACACACACACACACACATATATATATATATATTTATACACAAATAGATGGTATTGCGATGGGATCTCCTTTAGGTCCCCTCTTTTCTAATTATTATATGGCAAATCTAGAAAATCAAATAATTAATGACAACAATAAACCCTCTATATATGTAAGATACATAGATGGTATCTTTGTTTTAGCTAAGAATATCGATCAAATTAAATATCTTAAAAACAAATTTGAAAGTCACTCCGTCCTCAAATTTACATTAGAACATAATATTAATAACAAACTCCCATTCCTTCATGTATTCATTGATTCTAGCACACATAAATTTACTACTTCTCTATATAGGAAACCAACTAGCATAAATTCGTGTCTTCTTAATTATAATAGTGAATGCCCCCAACGATATAAGTTAGCTGTTATAAAAAACTTACTTCGACGCACACAAATGATATCTTCTTCCAAATCTATATTTTATAAAGAATTACACAACATTAAGCAAACACTAGTCAATAATGGATTTCCTAACTCCGTTATTGATCAACAAATTAAAATGTATCTCAACAAAATTAACAATAGCTCTAACAATAATGATAATATTAATAATAATGGTTTACATCAAAATAAACATAACACTATTAACTTATACTATTGCAACCAAATACATAATAATTATAAACAAGATGAAAAAACTCTCAAAAACATAATACGTAGAAATGTTAAACCAGTCGAAAATAATAATCAAATTAAACTCATTATATATTATAAAAAGTTTAAAACAATTGACCTCATAGTCTATAATAACCCAACAAGCACTAAACTAAATTCTTTACAAAAAACCAATGTAGTGTACCAATTTACATGCCCATTCAGAGATTGCATCTCTGATACTAATCAAAAACCTAGTACATATATTGGTTTTACTGCTACCACGCTCTCCCGTAGACTTACATGTCATCTTTCTGATCAGAGTACTATTAAACAATATTTCTCTGAAAAACATAAACATGTAGGTAATATCAGACAGATTTTGGTCAACAATACGGTGATCCTTACTCATACACACAGTAAGAGGAACCTGCAGATATTGGAGGCCATGTACATCAAATCAAAACAACCAACACTCAATAAAATCAACTTTAAAACAGGAAATAACATATTACATTGCATTTGACTAGATGGTTTTGTTGTCATTTCGCGCTATCCTGCGGTGTGACGTCATAAAACCGCATCGCAAACTTAAGAACTGCGTTTATTATTTTTGGTAACTATTGCCGTTGCCAAGCGGAGTTTTATGTCAACACAAAATAAAATCGTCGGTGATGGTGGATTTTATAATATTTCAGTTTAAACAACCTCTCTGAAGATGGCTCATGTGAGCCGAAAGCTTAGAAGAAAACCAATAAATAATTATCCAAATGTTGGAGAATTTTTGTCTTTATTTTCAACTGAAATTAAAGCAAAAATACGACGTTTAGAACGGCTCATGATTAAACATAATAGACATTCATTGTCTCTTATATTTAATAGAATATGTTTAGAAAATTACTTGCTGCCTCGATATACTAAATATATATATATATATATATATACACAACATATTTTTAATATAAATTCGTATTTGAGCAGATTGTCTGTTTTTAATTAAACAGTACATATATATATATATATATATATATAGAGAGAGAGAGAGAGAGAGAGAGAGAGAGAGAGTCATCCGCAGACAAATCTGATTCGCTGTATCACAGCTCTGCAGTACGGTTAGACTCCGATTGCTTTTTAACCCAGGATTGACACCCGACCGAATTGGCGTCAGTCAGCGATTCTACCTCTGAGCTATAGGCGCTCGGTAGAAGGAGACAGACATTTTAGCGTGCATATTATCGCTATACAGGCCCAATAGCTGAGGGTGTTCTAATTCATTGCTGAAAGAACGATGTGTAGATGCTAGATTAGCTACTGTTTTTCAAAGTCTAACATTCTTCCAGGGTGCTTAATCAGGGTGTGAGAGCGTAAATAGTCATATATTGGATATTATTTGAGAAATTTTGTTAAAAAATAATGTTCAAACAAATAAATTTGTGTTTTTAAGTCTTGACTCTGCGTCGCTTGGACCGTGAAATCATTAATGGTCGAGCGGCCTAAGATCAGTTGATGGTTTTCTTTATATTGTTAGAGATCAGGGTTTCTAATCCTACCAAATGAGACATATTTTTTTGAGAAAATGTTTCTAGAAATATCCAGGCTGGTATACTTATATAACACGCTAAAGTCCACCTACCGCGCGCCTATAGCTCAGAGGTAGAATCGCCGACTGATGTCAATTCTGTCGGGTTTCAATCCTGGCTAGAAGCAATCGGATGTCTAATCGTACTGATGAGCTGTGATACAGCAAAACATATCTGTCTGCGGATGACTATTTACGCTCTCACACCCTGATTGAGCACCCTGGAGGAGGGGTAGACTTTGGAAAAAACAATAGCTAATTACGTATCTACACATCTTTTATTCAGTAATGAATTTGAACACTCTCAGCTACTGGCGTCTGTCTGCATTGCATATAACACGCTAAAGCTACCTTCCTCTACCGACCGCCCATAGCTCAGAGGTAGAATCGCTGACAGTTCGGTCGGGTTTCAGTCTTGTCTAGAAGCAATCGGATGTCTAACTATACTGATGAGCTGTGATACAGCGAAACAGCTCTGTCTACGGATGACTATATATAAATGGTGTTTCATTTAAAAAAGAATATCGACTTAAATATGAGTATTTGTAAAAAAAATAATGTTTAAGAAAATTAGAATATATATATATATATATATATACTATAGTCATCCGCAGACAGATCTGTTTCGCTGTATTACAGCTCATCAGTACGACTTATTCTAATATTCTAGAGCATTGTTCAGAATTATCTAGAATTATCAAGAATTACCTACTAAAATTAAGGTTAATAGATACAGATTTCTCGCTAGAATGAGTTGATAATTTGGCAAACCCATGGAAAATTTTAAAAAACTAGTTTTTATCGAGAATTGTCTAGAATCGTCTAGAATTGTTACAAATTATCTAGAATTGCCTAATAAAGCTAAACTTTTATAGCATAGGTTAATCATTTCTGGATCGGAAATTTAGTAAATCCATAGAACACAATGAAAATTGTTTTCTCTAGAACTATCTAGAATCGTCTCCTAAAGTTTGATAGCAGAAATTAACAATTGTTCATCATAGTGGATTGATGATTTAGCAAATCCACACTGAAAAACTTATTTTATCTAGAATCCTCTCGAATTATCTGTTAATCGTCTACTAACGCTAAGCTGGATAACAAAAATTATAAGTTTTTTGACAGAATTGATCGATAATTTACCAAAGCCCTGGAAAACAATGAAATAATGTTTGATTTAGAATTGCCACAAATCGTTTAGAATTGTTTATAATCGTCTACTAAAGCTAAGTTTTTATAGCAGAGGTGAAAAACTTCTCGACAGAATGGATCGATAATTTAGTGAATCCATAGAATGCAATGAAGCAAAACTAGATTTGTCTAGAATTATCTAGTATCATGTAGAATTTTCTAGAATCTTCTAGAATTGTCTACTGAAACTAAATTTGATAGTTAAGAGATTAAAGGATAGAAAGGGTCCATAATTTAGCGAATCCATGGAACACAATGAAGCAAAACTAGATTTGTCTAGAATTATCTAGTATCAGCTAGAATTTTCTAGAATCTTCTAGAATTGTCTACTAAAACTAAATTTGATAGTTAGAGATTAAAGATAGAATGGGTCGATAATTTACTGAATCCATGGAACGCAATGAAGCAAAACTAGATTTGTCTAGAATTATCTAGTATCAGCTAGAATTTTCTAGAATCTTCTAGAATTGTCTACTAAAGCAAAATTTGATAGAGATTAAATGATAGAATGGGTCGATAATTTAGTGAATCTATGGAACGCAATGAAGCAAAACTAGATTTGTCTAGAATTATCTAGT
Source organism: Ascarosepion bandense (assembly GCA_037127315.1). NCBI lineage: Eukaryota > Metazoa > Mollusca > Cephalopoda > Sepiida > Sepiidae > Ascarosepion > Ascarosepion bandense. Next base: position 1,853,533 of record JBBBDQ010000329.1, on the reverse strand, counting down.
ATCAGCTAGAATTTTCTAGAATCTTCTAGAATTGACTACTGAAGCTAAATTTGATAGTTAGAGATTAAATGATAGAATTGCTTGATAATTTAGCGAATCCATGGAACGCAATGAAGCAAAACTAGATTTGTCTAGAATTATCTAATATCATCTAGAATTTTCTAGAATCTTCTAGAATTGTCTAATTTAGTGAATCAATGAGTGGCACTGAAAGGAAACAAGACGGTAAATGAAAGCAAGTAGAAAAAGTGACCAATCATTTATAAAATGACAGAATATCAGGTCATTAGTAACTAGCAGGATTGTCCGGCGTTGCTCGGGTGTAATGAAAGCTTTAAAACTAATCCATGGTCCTTGAACTTAGACTCAATCAAAAGAATATTTGTGTGAAGTTTGGTGAGAATCGGATAAAAATTGTGGATTTGTATAAAGGACATGCAGACAGACAAACAGACACACGCACAAACATCTTGCCTTATATATATATATATATATATATATATATATATATCGATTTTCTGCACTACTGTAAAAACTGCAACCTTGAAACCTCTGAATATCGTTCCTTATGTCTTTGTCTATGAGTATATCAAATTTGATTAACATCGGACCACTCCTTCTACAACCCGATTTTTCGATTATCGATTTTCGATATTTATCGGGGTACCTCGACACAAAAACTAGCTAAGAACACTCGCAGACACTTATAGTACAACTGTGTAAATTTTCAAGAGTCTATAGGCAACGGACACACACACAGACACACACTCACACAGAGACAAAGTTCCATATATAATTAAGTTTATATATATATATATATATATATATATATATATATATATATATATATGGCATGAACGCATCATTCATTCAGCAATGAATTGTAACACTCTCAGCTATTGGGCGTGTATAATGATAATATACACGCTAAAAAGTCTGCCTTCTTCTACCGAGCGCCCGTAGCTCAGAGGTAGAATCGCCGACTGACGACAATTCGGTCGGGTTTCTAATAAGAACACTCGCAAACGCTTATAGCACAACTGTGTAAATTTTCAAGAAAATCGGTTCAGCCGTTTCGGAGTCTATAGGTAACGGATACACACCAAAACAGACACACACACACACAGAGACAAAGTTCCATTTATAAATAAGTTTAGATTAGTATTAGTAAAACAGAAGCAGTAATAGTAAAGTAGAAGTCGTCAAACTCAAGCAAGTAGAGTTTTTATTGCGATGTTTTATAACAGACGATATAATTGTGACACAGTAACCCGAACGCACATTGAAATGTAAAAAGATACTTCCAAAAAAATTAAAAGAAAAAAACTAAAAAAAAAAAAAATTAAATTCTTTAAAAAGATGTTATGTTCCTCAATCCCTTTGTGTTTCCCTGTTGCCTGTTTCACTCGAGAAAGTTCATAAAATATGTCCCTCGTGTTCACCCTCGGTGTAATATTTTCAAATCGCACCCAACGTTCATTTCCTCCAAACATAATACTGCTGATTACTTTTCTTAAAGAACTGCACCCCGAGCAAAGTAATAAAATTCATTCGTCTGCAAAGGGCTACTGAGACTAAAAATAAACGGATAAGACAACAAAAGTGCATAATTTAAGGAGAGATGAAAAATGACGTTACTTTATATTTAGATATTGTTGACAGAAATACAGGAAGCCAGGAGACTATTCCACAAGCGAGAACTGCGAGAGAAGAAATTATTAACTGAGAAATTATGGTTACAGGTAACAATTTTAACAGTTCAATTATTGGATCTAGCTTATTAGGCGCTTAAATTCTGAAATCGTAATATTAACGCTGAAAGCTCCTCAGAAAAATTACTGCAAAAATATTTATAGAAAAGTTCAGGCGAAGATATGTTAGGGTGGTCGGAACGTGATTGTAGTCGAAAGAATTTCAGTTTTCACTTCTAGTGACCAAATGGCATGTATTCCAGTCGTTATTCAACTGACCATATAACTTTGATGGTTACTTTTCTTTTTAGGGTTTGTCTATATCTCTGAGATAAGGTAGTATTTACATTATTCGGACTATTGTCCTTATCTTTGTTGCCATTTGTACGACGTTTAATAATAGATCATTCTATTTGTCTATATTTCTGAGATAATGTAGTATTTACAGTATTCGGACTATTGTCCTCATTTTTGTTGCTATTTGTACGACGTTTAATTATAGATCATTCTATTTGTCTATATTTCTGAGATGAGGTAGTATTTACAGTATTTACATTATTCGGATTATTGTCCTCATCTTTGTTGCCATTTATACGATGTTTAATAACAGATCATTCGATTTGTCTATATTTCTGAGATGAGGTAGTATCTACAGTATTTACATTATTCGGACTATTGTCCTCGTCTTTGTTGCCTTTTGTACTACGTTTAAGGACACAAGGCCCAGTTGATGTAGACTTTGTTTAGTTCCTGTGCTTTGACTCAAAGAGTTGTAAGCTCAATACCAGGCTACATCAGTGGTGAACATGTAACTTACAGGGTTAGAGGGAGATAACTCATGACTACCAGAAGAGGCACTACTACGCAAGGAATATGTTCATATACCCCAGTGATTGTAATAAAGACTTCGATTCGAAATTCCTAGCACCTGAAGAAGGCCGGAGCATACAACGGCCGAAACGTTGTACAAATGGCAACATAGCTGAGGACAATAGTCCGAATAATGTAAATACTTTTCTTTTTGTTTCTTAGAATGTTGAAATTATTGTCGATTCTTTGCATTGTTGAAATGTATGTAAATGTGTTGTTTTTTTTTATTTCAGATCTGTTCGAATTTTGTGTCACTTGGAACTCCATTTGTATTCATAGCCCCGCATTGTTTCGAATCTTTCTAGAATGACTCAGCCTTGCAGTAACATTTTTATCCGTTTATAAGCGATTCCTATGACAGTGGAACACGATATGTCAAACTGCCTTTAGCCGATTGATAAACCCAAAATCAATTTCAGTTTCTACACGCAGACATAATTCAACTCAACCAGAAATATTATTTTGTGGATATATGATGAAAACTGAAAGCTCTCAGTAAGCATAAGACGAGTTATGTCTAAACTCTCTCCGGAAGGCAGAAAAATGTTTCAAGCGGAAGTTTTTTTTAAATTTTGTTTTTTAAATAAAATCTTGAGCAAAGATTTTTACTGGCCTTCAAGCAAACTTTTATGAGTGTGAAATTTCTGTTCAGATACACCGAATATACAAAGGGAACGTATCGCTAATAATAATCGTGATTCAGACAACACATACGTTGCTTACATAACCATTCTGTTATCGAGTCCAATAATGAGGCATGCATTTGAAAAAATGTACAATGAAATCGCATATCAGTAACCAGAAGAAATCTGACCAATAGCAAAATCACCAAAATCTAAACTTATTTATAAATGGAACTTAGTCTCTGTGTGTGTGTGTGTGTCTGTGTGTGTGTGTGTGTGTCTGTGTGTGTGTGTGCGTGTGTGTGTCTGTGTGTGTGTGTGTGTCCGTTACCTATAGACTCCAAAACGGCTAAACCGATTTTCTTGAAAATTTACACAGTTGTACTATAAGCGTCTGCGAGTGTTCTTAGCTAGGTTTTGTGTCGAGGTACCCCCGATAAATATCGAAAATCGAAAAGATCGGGTTATAGAAGGAGTGGTCCGATTTTAATCAAATTTGATACACTCATAGACAAAGACATAAGAAACGATATTCAGAAGTTTCAAGATTGCAGTTCTTACAATAGTGCAGAAAATCGATTATATATATATATATTATGTTGAGTTCGAATATAAAGCTCAATGATTTACTTAATAATTGTTCAAATCCTCCTACTACTTCTTCAGCCACAAAATACGCTATGGATTTAGCGTCTTGGTTGCGGAAGTCGTTGCTTGGGGAGGCACTATCCTATGGTCAAAGGAGCTTGGATTAGTTCCACCACGGAATTCTTGAAGAGCGGTGCACTTCATCGAGCTTAATTCGTTACCTCTTCGTCACCAGGGCCCGTGGTACAGTTCGTATAACATCAGCTTAACAACCACAACTGTCTGGATTCGATTCCTGGTAGTGGATACGCACTGCTGAAGAGTCCCAAATATAGGACGAAACGGCCGTCCAGTGCTTTCTGTATTCTGTATTCTGTTGAGGTCGAATATAAAGCTCGATGATTTACTTAATATATATATATATATATATATATATATATATATATAAAAGGCAAGATGTTTGTGTGTGTGTCTGTTTATCTGTCTGTATTTTTTCAGCCCTTTTATTTTAGTTTTTGCTTCAGGATTTGGCCCTAAGTAGGTATAATTGTAGTTCTTAGTCTCAGCCATGATACCATTTACTCAGAGGACTTTATTTAACCTTCAAAATTCAGTTTAGGACGGAAAAATTTATTTGGTATCGATAACAGGAAATCAAAATTTGACTTACATCCATTCATTTTTCTTTCAGTCTACCGTTTCACTTTAACTGGTAACAACTATTGCTTTTTAGTCTTTGGTGCCAACGTCCAAAGAGTCTGAGCTCCAGGACCATGGATTAGTTTTAAAGCTTTCATTACACCCGAGCAAAGCCGGGCTATACTGCTAGTATCTATATGAAATAAAATTTTTAAAATCTACCACTAACTCTAACAATTATATAGCATTAAAAACAACACAACAAGAATTAAAATGACATAAAAATACTCGATATTTTAAAAAGTTATATAAATCGTGAAGACGCGATGTCTAACATAAATGATATTGACATATCGCAAAAAGCAATATATATATATATATATATATATATATATAAAGGGGTTAGAATTTAATATGCAGTAACGCATTTAATACCCTGAAAGCTATTCCTCTTGATCAATGCCGCTTATTAAAAATGATTAAAAAAGACACGTGAAGATCTGATACTTTAAAAAAATTTCATAAAGTAGGGTATGATATATGAAAAAGATTATACTGATACACCATAAACAATACATACATCTAAATGGTTATAACTTAATACCATGCGCTGGAAAGCGTACCCTCGATCAGTGACACTTGTTGGAGAGGTTGCTAGAGTCATTAACTAGGGCTTGGAATATTCCAAAATAAAGAAGTACCAAGAGCGCTTTAGCTGTTACCCCAATTCTTGTACGCTTGGGAACCTACTTTAAAGGAGTAACTGGATCACATTCCGTTCAAGTAGGCGTACGGATAAATATCCTACATGCATATAGTATCAACATTGTCAGTAAAAAACCGTTTATAATGTCTTATAGAAGCCCAAATTAAACAGGTATTGGGGATTTATATTCAATCTTTCACTAGAAACAAGTAAAAAGTTTTGGAATATCAAAAAAAGTTGCGTAAATAACTTGTTTCCAAAAGCAGCATATTCAAAAGCCCTACATTATATATGTATTAAGCATTGTTTCATACAACTGTATACTGGTCTAATTTAATTAGAACCAAAAACTGATTAATAATAATGATATATATATATATATATATATATATAATTATTTTTTACGTTTTCACACCCTGATTAATCACACGGGAATAATAAAATAAAAAATAATAAAATACGGGGAGAAAAAAATCAAACGGCGTAAATCTTTGAAATTTAAATATTCAAGTATTACATGCACGTAAAAATGTAAGGAAAATTAGAATTTTAACATTTAAATTTTTAAATGAAAATAAAAATAAGATAAAAGAAAAAAATTAAAAGAAAAATTAAGAGACAAAATATAGAATTAAGAATTAAAATTTAAAGAAGCAAAAAAAATCATAATTGCTAAGAATAATATTACGGGAGAAAGAAAGAAAGAAACAAAGAAAGAAACAAAGAAAGAAAGAAAGAAACCTAAAGAGGGGTCTATATTAATCTGAGTCTGAGAATTTAAGAACATTTTTTTTTCTGTGACAGCGTGTTGTCATTAAATCACTTTTTTTATTAAGCAAATTTGAATTCTTGATATGGTTCAAGATGACAAGGTTTTCTAAAAGGCATAGATTACATTCATCACTTTTTCCATTAATATATATATATATATATATATATATATATATATATATATATATATATATATACGCTCTCACATCCTAATTGAGCACTCTGGAAGAATGGTAGACTTTGAAAAAACAGCAGCTACTCTAGCATATATGCATCGTTCATTCAGTAATGAATTAGAACACTCTCACTACTGGCGTATGAATACATGGTATATCACACGCTAAAAGTCTGCCTTCTTCTACCGAGCGACCATAGCTCAGAGGTAGAATCTCCGACTGACGCCACAAAATGAAAATTTATCTTAGCTGAAGTGTTTAATTATGTGAAGGATTTTATCAAGGCAAATGCGAGTTCTTGTGTTGTAACAAAAATTTACATACAAGAGCAAAAACGTTATAAATTTTTTTTATTTAAGAACCTTCATAAATATTCATCCGGTTAGTGGAAAAATCAGGCAAGCTATGGAGGACACAAAGTCTAATAAACGTGAGTAAATGATGAATACATTTAAAAAACATGAGGTTATGAATTTAATCGTTTTATTCTAATTTTTTAATTTTTTTAAGTACTTATATGTACTTATTCATGTTGTCTCTTATACTCTAATGTAGGATATATATATATATATATATATATATATATATATATATATATATATATATATATTTTTATTACTGATTATAATAAAAATATTTTACATCGCTACACAAAAGCTTTCATGTTTCAACATTATAAGTTGTACTTAGACGGGCGACGATCACGCGTACATTAAAAAAGCAATAAAAAGCATTAAAAGAAATCAAACACCTGCACAATAAAAAGAAAATCAACCAACCGCAAATAATACCAATCCCACAAAACATTAAGTCACGCCAAATTCCATATAAACAAAGGAGAAAAACCGGGACACAACGGGAAGAAACCCAGCCCTGATGAGTGATGGCCTCATAACGGTATTCTCACAAATCTTCAAAGACGTCATTAAACGGTACAGTTAAAGTAACAAATTCTTTGTATTAAATCTATCAACGCTTTATCTCAAACCCGATATCGAGTACTTTACGATAAAAAAAATCTGCTTGCTAAAATAATTTATATTCAGTAGAACTACTGAAAAAAGAAAGAATCTTGAAACTAAACATTATTACAACTCAACAGAAATGCAGGAAGCCAGGTGAATATTCCACAAGCGAGAACTGCGAGAGAAGAAATTATTAACTGAGAAATTATGGTTACAGGTGTTGATAATGTCCGCTATAATTTATGGATATAGAGTATCCTCGCAGCACGTAATCTGTTCAATGAAACACCGTCAAAGATTAACAATTCCGAATCAGACACTGTCTTGAATCGGACATCATCTCGTATAATCGAAAAAAAATATGACCGCTTTTTATACACGTCACATTGAATATTTTGAGCTTCCTGATTGGTTAAGCTTTCTGTTGGTGAACTATAAAATGGGTTGGCTCATGTGGGCCTGCACAATATATACATGTACCAACAAAAGTCAAACAACAAGTAGTAACTTTAACAGTTCAATTATTTTGATCTAGCTTATTATGAGCTTAAATTCTGAGATCGTAGTACTAATGGGAAAAGCTCTCAGAACAATTATTGTAAAAATATTTATAAAAGCATCAAGGCAAAAACATGTAAGGATGGTCTAAACGTGACTGTAGCCTATGCAAAAAATTGCAGTTTTCATTTCTTGTAACCAAATAGCATGCATTTCAGCCGTTATTCATCTGGCCATATAACATTGATGGTTACTTTTCTTTTTAGGGTTTGTCTATATTTCTGAGATAAGGTAGTATTTACATTATTCGGACTATTGTCTTCATCTTTGTTGCCATTTGTACGACGTTTAATAATAGATCATTCTATTTGTCTATATTTTTCAGATAAGGTAGTATTTATAGTATATACATTATTCGGACAATTGTCCTCATCCTTGTTGCCATTTGTACGACAATTAATAATAGATCATTCTATTTGTCTCTATTTCTGAGATGAGGTAGTATTTACAGTATTTACATTATTCGGACTATTTTCCTCATCTTTGTTGCCATTTGTACGACGTTTAATAATAGATCATTCTATTTGTCTATGTTTTTGAGATAAGGTAGTATTTACAGTATTTATATTATTCGGACTATTGTCCTCATCTTTGTTGCCATTTGTACGACGTTTAATAATAGATCATTCTATTTGTCTATATTTCTGAGATAAGGTAGTATTTACAGTATTTACATGATTTGGACTACTGCCCTCATTTTTGTTGCCATTTGTACGACGTTTAATTATAGATCATTCTATTTGTCTATATTTTTGAGATGACGTAGTATTTACAGCATTTACATTACTCGGACTCTTGTCCTCATCTTTGTTGCTATTTGTACGACGTTTAATAATAGATTGGAGTAGATAGACTAAACTATCGCCTGGTTCACACTCCAACCTCGTCTATTGAACAGGTCAAGAAGCTCATCCCTTGTTCCCTGTTTAGGATGTGGTTTCCGGCTTTCTCTTTCCCAATCTTTTCACTCTTACGTAGCCCCCTGCACATCAGTGGCGTTACCGCCTTGCTCGGGGTGATATAATTAAAAAAAAGATCATTCTATTTGTCTATATTTCTGAGATGAGGTGATATTTACACTATTTATATTATTCGGACTATTGTCCTCATCTTTGTTGCCATTTGTATGACGTTTAATGATAGATCATTCTATTTGTCTATATTTCTGAGATGAGGTAGTATTTATAGTATTTGCATTATTCAGACAATTGTCCTCATCTTTGTTGCCATTTGTACGACGTTTAATTATTAATCATTCTATTTGTCTATATTTTTGAGATAAGGTAGTATTTGCAGTATTTACATTATTCGGTTTATTGTCCTCATCTTTATTGCCATTTGTACGACGTTTAATAATAGACCGTTCTATTTGTCTATATTTTTGAGATGAGGCAGTATTTACAGTATTTAAATTATTCGGACTATTGTCCCTATTTTTGTTCCGTTTTGTACGACGTTTAATAATAGATCTTTGTATTTTTCTATATTTTTGAAATGAAGTAGTATTTACAGTATTTACATTATTCGGACTATTGTCTTCATCTTTGTTGCCATTTGTACGACGTTTTACCCCAATAATGTAAAAACTTATATAGGGTGTACTAAGAATACTCTGAAATGGCGCATTTACCAGCACACCTCTTCCTTTCATAATAACAAATACAAGAATAGAACATCCCTATCGAAATATCATTGGGATCTAAAGGAAACAAAAAAAAAAAACAAAAGAAAACACCCGCATTAAAGGTAGAAAATTCTAAAAACAGCTAATAGAATCGCCGAATGACGCCAATTCGGTCGGGTTTCAATCCTGGGTAAAAATGCAGTCGGCTGTCTAACCGTACTGATGAGCTGTGATTCAGCGAAACAGACCTGTCTGCGGATGACTATATATATATATATATATATATATAATTCAAGAAGTATATATATATATATATATATATATTAACTTAGTTTGATTAAAGACCAACGAAAGATTTTTGATATGTATTTTTTCGATTAAATTTATGGCTTCAAAAACATACCATTGCCACACACTGTTGAGCCCTATGTCTCCTCTTACACAATCTCTGATATTGAAGAATTATTCTCTTAAAGATATTATCATCAACATTGATACATTTATTGCCATTTACAAACAGACAGCTGATGGGAGTATCTGCAGGTCACAGCATAAATTAAACTAATTTTATTAGGGATATCATTACACTTTCACCGAAATATTTTACATACGCTACAAGTTTGCTTCCTTCTACCGAGCGCTCATAGCTCTGAGGAAGAATTGCCGAGTGACGCCAATTCAGTTAAGTTTCAATCCTGGGTTAAAAGCAATTGGATTTCTAACAGCGAAAGAGATCTGTCTATATATATATATATATATATATATATATATATATATATATATATAGTGATGATCATCCACGTATACTGTCTTAATATGTATAGGAAAGAATATCAATAAAAAGTTTAGAATTTAAAAATGTACTTTTTTAAACAGTATTTGTTTATTTTTATTATATTTTATATTTCAGACCGTCCTCGGTCCTTCATCAGAAACAAGTGATTTTTAAATTTGAATTAGAAACGTATTTCACGATAGCGTCCGAATATTTTTTGTTTACATCACGTGGTGTCGATAAACCAATCAACATGCGGCACGTCCGTTTGTTCATTTTCGGTAAACCAATCAACATGCGGCACGTCCGTAGAGAAAGTCTGTTTGTCTTAGATAAAAAATTCTTTGGAATGTCTGAAAAAAGAAAAAATTTTTTTACCTCTTGAAATATTTGTAGAGATTCAACACACCTAAGTCCCTATTTAACCCTAGCTTGTGTGTATTTAATTTTAAAATCCAGTATGTTTCTTTCTTTCTGCGTGTGTATGTAGAACTAAAATTGGAGTCTATTAGTAAACATTTGCAATTTTCTAAAGTATGATCAGGTTGATTAAAATGGGCTGCAATTGGGGAGTATACATTTTTTTGTCGTATATTTAGTTTGTGATTATTGAAGCGAAATCTAAAGCTATTACCTGATACGCCGATATATCCACTGTTGGGGCAAATTGAGCAGAAGAGTTAGTAGATGATGTTTTTGCTATCACAACTAAGGTTTGGTGGGTGTAATTTTATTTTGGTGTTGGGTACAGAGAATGTTTTGTCTGTTATTAAATGTTTACAAATTAAACAGCGAGGCTTTCCACATTTTAAATTCCCTGATAGGTTTGTATTATTTAAATATTTGTTAGAAGTGAGGATAGTTGATAGGTTGGGTGTTTGTTTCTTTGCATTTATGGGTGGCCTATCGAAAATGTCTTTGATGTTTTTGTTTGATTGGAGGTTCCTGTAATCATTTTTTAATTTTTTGATAAGTGTGTGGGAATATTGATTATGGTTAAAAACCATGGGAATTCGGTTATTATCTTTTCGTTTTTTGTATGTGAGAAGTGTGCTACGGTCTATGTGGATGGTTTTATGTAGTGCTTCCTTTATTATTTTTATTGGATATTTACATTCTAGAAACTGTTTTGTTAGGTTGTTAATGTTGTTTAGAAAATCTGGATGGTCTGAGCAAATGCGTTTTATTCTAATAAATGAGCTGTATATGATAGATTTTTTTAATTTGAGGGGATGACAGCTGTTAAAGTGTAGGAATTTATGTTGGTTTGTGGGTTTGTTGTATAGACTGGTGGAAAGTGTATGTTTATTTAATTTTACCATGACGTCTAAGAAAGGGACGGATGTGTATGAGTACTCCATGGTAAATTTGATTGTATTGCGGAAGTTGTTGCAGAAAGTAAAGAAGTTTTTTAATTTTTCTAATCCATGAGTCCATATTAAGAAAATATCATCAATGTATCTAAATAATGTGATGGTTTGTATTGTGAACTGTTTAGTATCTTTTTTTCTAAAATATGCATAAAGATATTGGCATAACTAGGTGCCATTTTCGTGCCCATTGCTGTGCCGCTAATCTGTAAATAGTGTTTGTTGTTGAATTTAAAATTATTGTGTGTTAAGATATATATATATATATTGTGTGTTAAGATATATATATATATATATATATATATATATATATATATCAGTCATCCACATATAAGCATGTTTCGCTGTATCACAGCTCATCAGTGTGGCTAGACACATCCACTTGCTTCTGGCCATCGACGCATGGTATCAGAGAAGGGAAATTTTAACGTGTTGTATATAAGCAGTGTATACACACGCCAATCACCGAAAGAACTCAATTCATTTCTGAAGAGTCACGCATATAGCAGAAGTGGAAAATGTTTTTAAAATTGTCTTCTCCAGAGAGCTCAATCGTAATGAGAACATAATATATTAGTCATCCACATACAAGCCTGTTTCGCTGTATCACAGCTCATCAGTGTTGCTAGACACATCCACTTGCTTCTTGCCGGGATCGTAATATATATATATATATATATATATATATATATATATATATATATATTATGGACTCTCCTGTTGATTTCGACGTACGATCGTCTAACACAGACTACCACACAAAGAATTTTTTAAAGTGGTGAAGGCTTGTGTAGCACCATCCACACTTTTTGGAACTGCTGATAACAAACAATCGGTGCAGAAGTCTGCCACAGATCGCATGAACAACAGACCTCAGTTATTTAACCCATAGCTGGAGGGAAGGGACGGATTAATACCTTTCCAAAGGGTACTAGTGCGTAAGTGAATGCACAGTGTTCACCGATTTCCCCCTCCGATCCGACATCCACAACGCACGTCCGTCAAGAATCTCAGTTGTCATGCATTCGTTGTTTTCCTTCTTCGTTCATTTTTTTTTGGGGGGGGGATGTTCTCGTTTGCTGATGTTTCTCTTAGTGTATCTCATTTCGAGTTTCCGTTACCATTTTGCCTTTCATATATTCTTTTCATACTGTCCGTATATTTTTTCAGGTTCAAATTGATCAAGACTCTGTTGTACTTACAGCACCTGGTATTCCCAAGTGGTCACCCATCTAAGTACTGACCAAGCTCAACTTCGGTGATCGAGCGAGAACCGGTGTATTCAACGTGATATGACCGTAAGTAAACACACACACACACACACACACACACACACACACACACACACACACACACACACATATATATATATATATATATATATATTGTCATCCACAGACAGATCTTTTTCGCTGTATCACAGCTCATCAGTACGGTTAGACAGCCGATTGCTTTTTAACCCAGTATTGAAACCCGGCCGAATTGGCGTCAGTCGGCGATTCTACCTCTGGGCTATGGGCATTTGGTAGAAGAAGACAGACATTTTAGCGTGTATATTATCATTATACGCGCCCAATAGCTAGAGTACTCTAATTCATTTTACTGAATGAGCGATATATATATATATTTATATATGAAGTCAGTAATAAAAACGTATATTTATATAGAAATAGGTGCTTTTACATATTTGTAGAATAGATACTTTAAACCATTTAAACAAGTATAACGCACGTAAAAGATTGATGCACAAATAGGCAATAATCGATTTATATATACATATATATATATATATATATATATGTCTGTGTGTGTGTGTGTGTGTGTATGAAGCATCATATCAATTGTGAGTTCCAAACAATATGACGTAGGTGTCAAAGAAATGTTAAAATGACGTCATAACCTCATCAGCGCATAAATGTGTACCCTCTATGACTCGTTCAGCGTGGGTGGCGGCCCATGCAGACGGTTGTGATGTTGGATTTGTAGAGATAAAAAGAAGTCTACTTGTAACAAAATGGATGAAAACACGAACCTGAAAAAGAAAAGAAAAGAAAAGAAAAAAAAAACGAACTAAATCGACCTCAGATTTTTGTGCCTGTATGCAGTCGGCAACTTGGGTTTAGAGATGATTTCCTTCGTCTTCTCCCGTCGTCAGTAGGTTGCTGGGAAGAGAAGAC